>JABUQX010045543.1:20000-22500 GCA_015478945.1 Trachelipus rathkii | reverse complement strand
ATATAATATATATATATATAATTAAGTGTTATTATCATATACTAGCAATATGTTAAAAAAAAAAAAAAAAAAAATCAAAACTTTTTACGGAGTCTTAAAACATACAAGGGCCTATATATAATAATATATATATAATATATATATATATATATATATATAAATACTATATATAATATATATATATATATATTAATATACTATATAGTAAATATACATATATATATATATATATATATATATTAAAGCACCATAGATCTTCTGGGAGGCGTCGACTGCAGAAGGTAGTATAACAAACTTGGAACCGTTCATGGAAGGAAAGAAAATGGTATAAGGGGGTATCCCAGCGCTTAGGATCTAGATCCATGCGCAGAGAAATCTTCTTGTAAAAAGACTGCGCCGAAATGCCCATTCTTCATCCAAAATGATCTATAGATTTTAATTTGCTAGTTGCTTGCTTATATAAAGCATAAGCTATGAAGGGAATTTTAATTTAATAATTTTGTTGGTCATCAACTAATTTTGTTAAAAATATTTTTAATTGATTATAACTATTGGAAGAAACCAAAATTAAATTTTGGGGGGCTTCTCAACTTCATGGCTAAAATATTAATTTTTGCTCTGATAAAGGATTTCCGTTTCAGATTTAAAATTTCAATTTAATAGATATATTTTCTTTGCTTTTATAACTTTCTTTAATTACTTCTTATTGAAAATCTTGCCACAACACGTGCGGTACGGTACGCCTTTTCCTACTGTGAGGGCCTCACCCCTCCCGGAAAAAAAATAAAGGAAAAATATATAGAACTTTAATAAGAGATCTCTTTCGGTCCTTATTCTTCTTATGGTGCAGATAAATATGTTTTTTGTTTTTATTTTTGTTTCATATATTGCTATTATATGACACTAACAATAAATTTGAGTGTTCATGAGCAGGATCAAAATATTTTAAATACAAGAAAAAAGATAATTATTTAATAATATCGTACTTTTTTGAAAATCTTACGGTTGGCAGCACCCGAGACAAAGCGATGTTCAAGAGATCTTTTGATGTGCAGAATTCGTTCCCTTAAAATAGAGAAATAGTTTTATGGCAAAGTAGATTTATATAGGTTAGGTTGAAATTTACTGCAACGTCGATCAATATAGGTTAGGTTGCGTTTTACTGCATCGTAGATCAATATAGGATAGGTTGCGTTTTACTGCCCTCTAAGTTCGGGTTATACGTTTTGTTGGGTATACACAAAATCTGTATATGAAAACAAAACCCAATTTTACTCAAAACCATTATTTTTTACCTTACCTTGAATTCTCTCACTTGGTAGAGCTAAAAGCCATTCTCTTTCTCATGCAAAATCAGCGTTTTGACGTACTTTATCAATTAGATTTTTGATAGTTTCATATTTCGTATCTTTTTCGTTCACATCTTAATTAATTACTTATACTAACTACTAATATATAAGACTATATATATATAATATATATATATATATATATATATATATATTTATTATATATATATATATATATATATATAATATATATATATATATATATATATATATATTATATTATATATACTATATTGACCACCATGAACCGGATAAAGGTCTCTCTTTCAATGACTGTTTTCCAGTATATATTATATATATATATATATATATATTATATAATATATATATATATACGATATATATATATATATATATATATATATATATATCCCTAATAATATATATAATATATATTATTATATATAATATATATATAATTTTTTTTACATTAAATACCATAAACTCATGGGCAGAGGCCTATATATTATATATATATATATATATAATAAATATATATAATTATAATATATATATATATATATTATATATATATATATATATATATATATATATATATATATATATATATATATATCATATATAATATATTATAATATATATATTATTATATATATATATATATATAATATTATATATATATAATATAGTAATATATATTATATTATATATATAGTATATAATATTATATATATATTATATATATTGGTTAAAGTTCTAGAACCTGTGTCCCACAACGAAAAGCTAAAGTAATGAAACTAATTATTTGAGACAATTTGTTTATATATTATATATATATATATTATATATATATATATATATATAATATATATATATATATATATATATATTATATATAATATATATAATAATATATATATATATATATATATATATACAAATTTAATAAAATACAAGCAACGTCGCTACGCTCCGCCAGAACGCCTATGGGCAAGCAGAGCTCTCCAAATCTGTTTTTAACGTTGCTTTTCAATTGTCGAACAAAAATGTAGAAAAATTCGCTTCATTAATATTAATGACGTAGAGGTTTAAATAATAATAGCTTAAATTTTAAAATAATTTGTTAATTTAGTATTGAAGATCTAAATTAATTATTGAATATATATTTTTTCTCATTAGTGTTTATTTTT
>JABUQX010045543.1:0-7500 GCA_015478945.1 Trachelipus rathkii | reverse complement strand
ATAATTAAAGAAAAGAAAAAGTTTCTTATAAAAAATTAATTAAAAATGATTAATATAACTTAAGTAAACCATTAAGGAAGAAAACTAATCTGACAAAATCTTATGAGGTATAAAACCAAAAATCGAGGTGCTATTAGTTATGCCTAATTTCCACTGAATATGCTTAAAATCTTGGAATACGCACATAGGACGGAGTACCTGAAAAAATATTATATACGAGCTGCAATTGATAGTGAGAGGCAAGCACGCCTGACGGCGCAGTCAGTACTCGGCCGCGCGTCTTGAGACATGTTAGCGCATAACATCAGTTTTTTTTAAACTTATTCTTTGGAAACGTGTTTCGCACTTGCACGAAATTCTTTAACTTAATTTGCAACTTCTCATATTCCGAAATATACACATAGAGTATAATAAATAATAGTATATAATTAGTACCATCCACGTATTCACTATATAATAGACTCATTCCTGTAGTATATATATTACTATACTATTATATATATATACGGTATATAATATACGTTCATTATATGATATCACTCACTTCAATAGCAGGAAAAATAATGTATATTTTAATTATTTCGACACCCCCTAATTCCGAACGTGCTCATACTAATGATCATGGTTTATCCTAACTTTAAATGCCTTACTATCATGGAACGCCACATCTGATAAGATTAAAAAAATAGCAACAATTAATATTTGCATAAACAATTATATTATACATATTTTTTAACTTTTCATAACGCTATATAAAACAGTTTATAAGTTCCGCATATTGTTTACATTTAAACAATTGGCGTAAGACCAATGTTGCGAGGAATGGAAATGGGAGTCGCATCAAAATTCAGGGAGAAGAGAATGTAGACGTTTCAAGGGTGCAAGCGTGCTCGACATCCTCCCATTCCCAAATTGATGACCGGGTATAACGCGGCACACCACACGCATACACTATAAATGAAAGATTTTTGTATTAATTAATATAAAATTATTTATGAAAATTTGTAAAGCTTAAAATTTTTCAGTAAGAGTATATATTATAGTATAAATTGAGTACATTATTTATAAGGTAATATAGGGATTACCGTTAAATATACTAGAATATTAGTATAAAATTATAGGTACTATATACTATATTTTATACTCAAGTTGCCAATATTAGATAGGTGAAAGGTAATATAAATAGGCATAATTGGAGGATGTTTTGATGAGTAGATAGATAATTTCACTGGATGCAATATGAATATTATAAAAACTAATTTAGAACTCTACACCGCATAGGAGATATATAACTCATATCTTGGCGCTACCCATGTAGAAAAAATCTTTTGCTACGCAGGCTGATAGGTACAACTATTTTTATCATCATTTTAGGAATTAAGTATATATAATATATATATATATTATAGTTAGATACTTATATAGTTATATATGATACCTGTATGTCGATTAAATATCAGTATATATAATATATCATCCACTCTAATATATATATATATATATATATATAATATATATATATGGGACACACTCTAGATGTTAACCTAGTACACCTAATCAGCAGAGTGCAATAGTGTTATATGATATAAGTATAAGATATAATATAATTTCAGTGATATATATAGTAAAAAGAAATTAATACAATAAATAATGTATATATTATCTCCATTATATTTATTGACCTCACATATATTACGCCAATATGTGTCTCTAATATCCTTAAATGAACTGTATATCCACTAATAATATATGATATTTTATATATATATATATATATAATAGTATATATAGTATATATATATATAATATATATATAGATATATATATATATATATATATATTATATATATATATTATATATATATACAGTGGCGGTCGTCTATATGGGCTCCAGGCGTTGGAGCCCCTTAATATTAAAAATGCCAGACGCAAGAGTGATGAAATTATGAAATTGTCTTGTCACAAGAGCGAAGGCTGAAAAGAACGATTTTTTTTTTTTGAGAGCCAATTAAACATGAAAAAATAGTAATACAATTAAAGAAGATAAGAAAGACATGCTTTTTGCAACTGCCAAGAAATGGTGGTTCGTCAGGATATTTCTTTTCCATATATCAATACAGTAAAAGAATTTGGGGCTGCATATATTACAGCCCTCAAAAAGTATCCTAATTTATTAGTCTTAAAAAATAAGAATAAATATGACAAAACTTATAACAAAAAAGATGGCAAAAAACGGAATATGTTCACTTTAAGAAAGCTTACCTCCTTAACATAAAGTATCTCTGATATTTTGTGTATCAACTTAAAAAATTATAGTCTTAGTATAAAACTGTAATTTAAATTTTAAGGTGGCTTGCTAGGTTTGTGCATTTACACGATCCATTAAGATGTACTTTATGTATAGATAAAGGCAATAAATAAAAAGAGAGTCAGTTACTATTATTATAATTCTGCTTTTAGCGAGCAGTTAGATGCGAGTGTTTTTTTTCTGTCCGGCTAGGAAATTAATTACAGATCGGTTCCCAAAATAACTTTAACACCTGTATTCTTAAGGAAGGTAATACATTAGGCGCCTAATTTTTCAGAAGACTCTACGGTTAGTGCGACAGATAAACGACATCTTTGCTTTGATAGTCGTCTCATTCTTAACGAAACGACACTATTGGTTATGCTCGAGAATATGAAGAAAGATAATAAACATGAATGGATTGAAGATTAGAAAGATTTATTAGTAAGAATTATTTAATTTTTTTATATTAATAACCTAATTATATTTATGATAAGAATTATATATTGTTTATTATTTTATTATTAATTAATTAAATTTATATTTTATTATATATTTATTTAAATTAAATGTATATTAGTAATTTAAATATTTAATATTATTATTTATTATAATTAATTTTGTATTATTATTTAATATATATTATTATATTATAAAATTTTATTAATTTTATTTCATATTTATATTCATTAATTATTATATTTATATATATTACAATTATTATATATTTAATATTTAATATATAATTTATATATGATAATATTAATATAATTTTTATATTATATTTATGATACATAATTATAATTAATATTATATATTATATATATATATATAAGTAGCCAAATGATGAACTATATATATAATATTTTATTTAATATTAATTAAAATACATAAAATACCGTTCATCAAATTTGTATTTTATTCAATTATTATATTTATATATTTAATTTTAATAATATTTAATAATATTTAATAATTATTTAATTTTAATAATTAACTATTATAATTATATATATTAAATAATAAATATATTTTAATTAATATAATAATTAATATATAAATTATTGATATTAGATACGTTTATATAGATTTGACTCATATTATGTAAATTATTGCAATATTAGCATATTATTTTTTTAGTGTAAATTCATTCGAAAATATCAAAGGACGAATCCGATATTTTGGATTCATTTAGGTTTGGTTAAGATTAGATAGGGATATTAGGAGATATATATTGTATTTTATTTTATTTTCCATTACATTAATTCTATATTATTATATTATTTCTAATTATTATTATTATTTATTATTATTAAATTATATATTTATATATTACATATTATATTAATTTAATTATTATTATAACTATTATTTAAATTTATTATTTATCTTATATTATATATTATTATTATTTAATTATTAATTATATTATTAATATATATATTTATATTATGATAATATATTAATATTATTATTTAATAATATATAAATTTAATTATTAATTATACTTATATATTATATATAATTATAATTATATTATCATATAAATAATAATAATATATTAATTATTAATTATATTTATATATATAATATATATATATCAATTAGTGAATGTGCTGAATAAATAAGAATGAGAGCTGAATAAATTAATTTCAAGACATCTCAAAAAGTATCTAATTATTTAAATTTATGTTAATATAGATGTGTATTATGATTAATTAGGTTATTAATTTAGAATATAAAAATCTAATATTAATAAAATATAAATAATAATAAATATAAATAAAAATTTTTAATATATATAATTTAATAAAAATTAAATATCAATTATAAATTATAATTTTATAAATATTATATTTAATATAACGTAATTAATAAACTACATTTTTGTGTAAATCATAATTTTATATACAATATTTTCCAGCGCATTAAATAGATAAACTTAAAAAATATATATATCAGTTAATTACTTATAAACAGGAAATAACTGAATAAATATATATATATTAAATATTATTATAATTATTATTATATTATTTATTATTATTTATATTATTATATTATTATATAATATTTATATTAATATATATATAAATTATTATTAATTATAATTATTATATTATTAATTTATTATGTAAGTTAATTGTATAAGTATATATTATAATTAGTTATATAATTAGTATATAGATAAGTTGTAGTTATGATAGTAGTATAATAGTATTTTATAGAGTTCAGTAGATAGTATAATAATTATACTTATAGAATATATTAAGATCTATGCACCCATTTCTCTCTATTCATGCCAAGTGTTACATGAGCGCCACTGATTTAGTCTAATGCATTATTAATTAATATTTTTTTACTAAGAATCTAATTGACCATTACTACACTTTCATAAGTCTGCGATATTATTATGTATTGAATTTATATATTTATAATTATTTACACTAATAAAAACAATATTAATAAATAACTTCCCTGTCTCTTCATTATTAATATGAATTATGGAATAAAAAAAAATATTTTTAGTTATTATATTAATTTAATTATTATATCTATTTAATTAATTATTATTATTTTATTACTATTTATTTATAATAAATATAATTATTATATTATTTCATTTTAATTAATTTAATTATATTTTAATTTATTTATTTATCGTATGAAGTATGAATCATTTTTCCCCATTCAATTAATTTTCTTATTATTATTATTATTACTATTACTATTTTAATTTATTATCTGTTCATTAATCAAGATAATTTAATAAATATTATGTAACTATTTCATTTATAACTTATTTAATTATTTGATATTATTATTTATTTAATTATCATATTTAATCAATACTATCCAATTATTATTATATTATTATTTTTAATTATTATATTATAGATATATTATTTAATTATTACTTTAATTTAATTTTAATTATATTATTCATTATTAATTATTATATTATTATTTATTATATTTAATTTATTATTTAATTATTATTTATATATAATATTAATTAGTTATATAGATTAATAGAGGTATATATATATTAATGTATATATTAGTATCAGCTTTAAAGGCTTCAAAAAAGATTGATTGGTTTTAATTTCTCAATTTTTATTTCTTTTTTTTAGATTAAAATTACGTTTAAGATTTTAAAATATTATTAGATAGTATGTTTACCTGGTTAAATTTAATGCTATATTGGACATCAAAATCTATATCTGTGCTTGTCATTATCTGCGATAGTCTATTTCCCAAAATGACCATCTGACTCTCATCATTAAACTTATGTGTAGTGTCCTGAGAAATATTCATATAAAATATAACTGCTTACAACATCATATAGCGTATGTGTTAATAAATCACTTTCACAAAGCGTGTAATACATTGGCAGGTATAAAACTCAAGTAATATTGATAATAAATTAGTTAAGACTTCATACTTTTTATTCGCATGATATTATAATTTTTAATCGAGTTTAACGTGTCTTTAGTTATACGTTTTCCATTTCTTTTACAATATAAATCTTTTAATTCTTAAACAGTATGTGCAAATAATAAAAATTTTCTGAAAATCGAGAAAGCTTCATTGTGCTTTTTAATGGTTTAATATGAATGTCTAGTTTTAAATAATCCAGCTTTGGGTGAAAGAGTTTCTAAGTAAAAACAATTGGTGAGTCATATTGACAGGATAATTTTCATCGATAATTTGGAGGAGTTTAATTATGCCATATTTTAAGAGTGTTGATTATATTATATAAAAGTCATATATCTGATGTGAACTCATCTCTCCTTGATTCTATCTCCTTTAAATACTATTATTTAATATAATTAATTATCAACTTCCTTTTTCTTTATCCTAATGAACCTGTTAGCCTTAAAGAAGGGTTAGGTAAAGTAGGTGACTTGCTAATTACAGAAATAGTGATAGTAAATTGTAGAAGAATATGACACAAGTTTGAATAAGAAAAGTCAGGCACTATATCACCGCTCTACCCTTATTAATTATATACCATCTAATATGTAGATAGATATATTACGTTATATATATATAATGTCTAAGTATATAGAAAATTAATCTAGAGCTTCACTGGACTTACTCAGTGATACGATATACTACTATCTACAACTAAATGGCAATATCGTCAAAGTTGAAATAGGAGTATATTATTACATCCTCCACTGGCTGATCATACGGTTGTATATATATAATTATAATATATATATTAAAAACTAAGCCACAACCCAAATACCTCCACTTACAAATGACAATAACACCCTCAATAAAACATAAAAAAAACAAAAATATAAAATAAATATAATATAATATTAGAAAGTAGCTAGAAAAGTAGAGCACCCTTTCCTCCAAATTCATCCCATCAATTTCGACAACTAAAATTACTCAATGCAAATTCATATCTTTCTCTTCATCAGTCATCGTACAGATTATATCTCTGACGAGTATTATGCGTGTCGCTTGCAAATGACGTCATTGTTATAAGAATTCGGTCTCCGCATTGACCAAATTCGTAATATTTCTATTAAACCTTTATCAATAAACTGCGAGCTCTCCCATAATAATTATTTTTGTATAGCATATTATCCGAATTCTTGGCATAGATTATTTACCCAATGTTTATCATTAAAGGAATCCCCCCCTCGCTAAAAAAAGTGATAATTATTTAGAATAACTTATATAAAAATACAATACCTCTTTAATATATTAATGTTTCCTACTCTTCTAAACAATGAATGCGACTGATAACGAGCCTTTGTAACAGAGGAGGAGTTCCCTTACCCCACGACCCATGAGTGCTGGATAAACATGAAAATAAATACCTTTCTAACTATTAATGTTGTTTTGCGTCTTCATGGAGGGATCTATGCCTTATCTCTGCAGATTGCTATGCCCATGATCATCATCTTCTCACACCTATTGGTTCTATTGCATACATATTGCTCGGTGGTGCTTTCACGAGTATACGCTTCTAAATTAACGATAACACACTACGCTAACAACTTATACATCATATAACAATTCGTACCTTATCTCTCAACATACCAATATATACGTAAAATCTCCTATTCTAGATTCGATTTCAAGATTTGTTATATGTATATCTATATATTATTCATTTTTATCAATTCTTTTCACATCCATACATTAGCCTCTATTAATAGAATTGTCCTAATCTGTAAACACTATTATGT
>JABUQX010045542.1:40000-65121 GCA_015478945.1 Trachelipus rathkii | reverse complement strand
ACTAGCTTCACTATCGTCATACATACTTTTGATTCCATTCAGAAGCCTACCACCAACACCTTCATATCACTAACACCCGCCATAACGCTTCCTATTAACTCTATCATACGCCTGTTGCAAATCCATAAAATCCTAAATACAATTTATGTATTCTTCTTCTCCCTCATTTTCTCTCAATCATTGTTTCAATGTAAGATTTGATCCACACATCCTCTCTACCACCCCTAAACGCACCTTGTTCTTTTCACTAATATATATATATATATATATATATATATATATATATATATATAGTTATATATATATATATATATATATATATATATATATATATATATATATATATATATATATATATATATATTTATATATATATATATATATATATATATATATATATATATATATATATATATATATATATATATAAATATATATGTATATATATATATCCCAAATGTATATATATATATATATATATATATATATATATATATATATATATATATTAGTAATGCAGCGGATGTTCGGCTCCGGTTGAAGCTTGGTAATAGTTACGGCATTTTTAGAGGTGTTCGACTCAGACAAGAGACCACTAGTCTCCGGCCTTCTTGGCTCGGAGACCTATATTTTCAAGAAAGTGTTAATAAAATTCTTATAAAATAATTGTATGATTGAAATAATAATGGGACAGTTATTGATTTAAAAGAACTGATTCATAAATAAAATTTAAAAAATTAAAATATATTTTTGTTTTAGTAATAATACTAAGCAAATAACGTGTACAACTATTTTCATAATAATTTTTAAAACATATAAATATGATGGTATAAACACCATTTACTGCCAATTTACTTAATTACTATACGGTTAACTATTTAAAAAGCCTTTTGGAAACCAAAATGACTATTTACATATATGTTTCAGAAAGCTTTGATAACGTGTTGATTAACGATTTTAAAATTGTACTAAAGAACTAGAACAACAAATTGGTACCAAAACTTACAATTATACCAAAAAAAAATATATAAAAATTATTTGAGCTTCCTTTAAAAATTTTGTGATGTGAAATGTGATGATATTAGTATTGTTCAAATATTAAGAGCTTTAAAGAAACTAACATATATATATATATATATATTATATATATATATATATATATATATATATATATATATATATATATATATGTATATATATATATATATATATATATTTATATATATATATATATATATATATATATATATATATATATATATATGCATACAGAGTTCATGTACAGAACCCACCACGGCCAACAAAGAAGCAGACACACTGGGTTGAAAAATCAACTCCATGACTGGGTCGTGGCTCATACATATTTTAAATGTTAAAACAAAATTTGCATGGCGAGATCAATATTCAGTCAAAGATAAATAAAGATGTCCTTACATTACAAATAGTCCTAATATTATTACATAACAAAATTAAATGTTGAGAAGAATACTCAGTTCTTGGAGAAAAGAGAAAATAAAGTTACTATTAAAGTGGGAGGATTTAAATAAAATATGGGATAACCTTTTAGAAGGTGTTATGGACCAATAGAGTAGGAAAATGATGACGGCGAATGGGGTCCAGTTGAGGACAATAAATGAAAATATGATGAACAGATGATATTATATATATATATAAATATATATATTATAGTATATATATATATATATATATATATATATATATATAGTTATATGAAATATATATATATATATATATATATATATATATATATATATATTAGAAGAGATTTTCAGAGAGAGAGAGAGAGAGAGAGAGAGAGAGAGAGAGAGAGAGAGGAGAGAGAGAGAGAGAGAGAGAGAGAGAGAGAGAGAGAGAGAGAGAGAGAGAGAGAGAGAGAGAGAGAGAGAGAGAGAGAGAGAGAGAGAGAGAGAGAGAGAGAGAGAGAGAGAGAGAGAGAGAGAGAGAGAGATTCTTGCAAATTTGGTTTCCATGTCAGCGTTGTTGTTCGCTAAAGAAGTTAATGAATGAACAAGCCGTGAAGTAACATATTCTGATAGGATTTAGCTCCTGAGGCGGAGCTCCACAATTCCCCTGATCGAGTTCAAATTTAATAAACCAAAAAACTTCATTCCAAATTCCCAAACAAAGAAATCTATTCTCCTCAGGTTCGGATATATGATGAGTTCTGTGGATCTCTATTCATATAATATGAGGATTTTAACTGAAAATGGAAAAATGGTAAGAAGTTTTTTTTTTTTTTAATTTGGAATAATTTGTTAAGGCAAAGAAACTTTAAATGAAAAAACATAATATGGAAGGAAGGAAAAATTATGTTCCAACATTGTTACTTAACATACACACACCCTTGCACACACACACACACACACACATATATATATAGTGAATAGTATATATATATATATATATATATATATATATATATATATATATATATATATATATATATATATATATATATATATATATATATAGAGAGAGAGAGAGAGAGAGAGAGAGAGAGAGAGAGAGAGATATAAAAAATTCTTTCACATTTTCAAATTTATTCGTACGTTTTCACGTGAGCGAAAATTTTCGTACCCGCGAAATTATCGTATCTTTTCGTTCGTACAGCAAGGTATGATGCTTGGCCTGGCCCTATATATTATTATATGAAATATGAAGATCTGTGTACGCCCATAGCTTAGAATTTTACTTTAAGAACAGAGTAGGAAGGAAAATTTCCAAATGAATTTAATTATTATAATTCCTTTTGCTAATGTAGTTGTTTTTCTTTAAATTTATTTTAAAAATCATTCTTTTTTCACTTTCATATAAAATTTTAATAATTTAGTTAACTTTACCATTTAATTTATTTTATTAAAAAGACTCAAAAATATTGGGTAGGAGCTACCTACCCTGCCTACCCCATATATGCTAATGTCCCCGATATATATATATATATATATATATATATATATATATAATTCTTATATATATATATATATATATATATATATATATATATATATATATATATATATATATATATATATATATATATATATATATATATATATATATATATATATATATATATATATATATATATATTGTATTAGCCAATACAAATACGAATATTATTAAACTCATTTTTCTTATTCTATCTTCAACATAAATATTAGATGTCTTTAAGTTAACTATCCTATATTGCACCAACATCTTATACATGTGAAAATGAAAGGTCGTCTAATACAATCATCTCGGCTACTTTAGTATCTACTCTTATAGTTTTTACATTGTTGGCATTCCATATTTTGTTTTTCTCGAAGCACATTTTGAGAGTTGCTTGCTTTGCTTTTACAAGAGGCGTTGGTGATGCCTTCCGCTTTCGATTTTCCTTTTTTAATCCTTCTTTTCAAACATTCGTTTGAACTCTTCAATATGTTTAATTTTTAGATGGTTTCTGAGACTTTATGTAACTCCCCCTTTTCGGGAATAATTCATGCTACAAAGTTTGCATTTAGCATTTTCTTCGGATGTTACATCGAAATAACCCAGATCAAACTAGATGTATTTGCATTATTAAAATTATTCTTAGTTTGAATAGCAACAGAATTTCACTGATAATAACATTTAACAGCAAATGTGGCAAAATGATTTTTATGGGATAATATAAAAATATCTGTTTTATTTTCATAAAAAATTTTAGAATACCAATTATAAATAATCCGCCTATTTTCATTATATATATATATATATATATATATATATATATATATATATATATATATATATATATATATATATATATATATATATATATATATATATTAATAAAATCACAACTTTCTTTTTTTGTTTCTCGAACCCGCACCCGCAGTTATATGTCGAGCGTGTTACCACTAGACCAACGAGAGGCTAAAAGGAAATCTACCATTTCTCTCTGAAAGATTACTATCTTCCCAGAAGAATAAGGCAAGTCAATCTTGACAGTGACCTCTGGCAGATCTCCCCGCCCCCACTCGGGTCAAGGGTCACACAGGGTGCTACTCGGGGAGCAACGGTATCAGTAACAAATTTAGAACTGCTAACAAACGCTCACAGTTCGTAAAATGGTAAGAACAATTAAACTCCCCTTATTGGGTTTCGAACCCGCACCCTCGCAGCTAGTATGTCGTGTTACCACTAGACCAACGAGAGGCTAAAAGGAAATCTACCATTTCTCTCTGAAAGATTACTATCTTCCCAGAAGAATAAGGCAAGTCAATCCTGACAGTGACCTCTGGCAGATCTCCCCGCCCCCACTCGGGTCAAGGGTCACACAGGGTGCTACTCGGGGAGTAATATCAGTAACAAATTTTTAGAACTGCTAACAAACGCTCACAGTTCGTAAAATGGTAAGAACAATTAAACTCCCCTTATTGGGTTTCGAACCCGCACCCTCGCAGTTAGTATGCCAAGCGTGTTACCACTAGACCAACGAGAGGCTAAAAGGAAATCTACCATTTCTCTCTGAAAGATTACTATCTTCCCAGAAGAATAAGGCAAGTCAATCTTGACAGTGACCTCTGGCAGATCTCCCCGCCCCCACTCGGGTCAAGGGTCACACAGGGTGCTACTCGGGGAGTAACGGTATCAGTGGGCGGCGGGGAGTCGCAATGTACCCCTTCCAGTTCAGCATCATAAACCCGTAACCCTTAGAAGATTTTTATTTTTTTTTTTATATATATATATATATATATATATATATATATATATATATATATATATATATATATATATATATATATAAGATAAGTTAGCAGTCGTATAGAGATATATTGTATATATACATAAATTTATCCAAATTCTTATATAAATATATATATATATATAAAAATAAAAAAATATAAAAAATTATATATTTTATATATATATATATATATATATATATATATATATATATATATATATATATATATATATATATTATATATATATGTAGGAAAGAATATATATTTTTATCTATATTTTTATATATATATATATATATATATATATATATATATATATATATATATATATATATATATATACGGGGTACAGTTAAGGTTACCTGAGAATAAAAATTAGTGGGAAGGGTGTGCTTGCATATTCGTTGCTATGTCTTCAATTCTGGGTGCTGTTTTCGACAGTGACAATCGTAAATCAGGCTCTACATTCAATTTTGATCGGAGCTTGTTTTTAATCAAGCACAAAGAGGAAAATCCTTGCTCACACAGATATGTTGACGGAAACGGTAGAAGTTTTGAGATAACCATTTTTGCAAGTTGAGGATAAGACTGGACTACTAGTGACCAGAATTTGATAAGAGATAATGTATCATAAGCATGCTTAAGAGTAGAGTCATTTAAGAAGTCTATAAATTCCTCCTCAACGTCTGTAGTAAGTGAATGTACATCTACGTTGAAAGGGTTAAGTATTAATTTTGCTCTGTTCTCTTCTATTTCTGGCAAGTAAGACTTAATTTCATTACAAAGAGAAGATAAGTGAAATTGAATAAGATTACCGATGTCGGTAATATCATTTTCTCCATCAAGAATTTTCGCAGTATTTTCAAACATGTGAAATTTTCCTGATTTCACATTTTTTCCCACAATTCAAGTTTCATAGTAAATGACTTACATTTTATCGATAAAATCAATCAATGTTGTGAATATCCCTTGCAATGACAAATTCAGATCATTTTGCCGAGAAAATATGTCACTGAGATATGCCAGTTTTAGTTGCCATTGTTTTTGAGTGAGTTTTTCACTGAAATACTTGGATTGTGCCTTAGCATCTCTTGAAAAGAATTCGGACATCTCTTCTCTCAGATTTTGAACTCTAGAAGTTACATTTCCTCGCGAAAGCCATTGCACTTCTGTGTGAAAGAGCAAAACTTCATGTTCAGCCTCGAAATCTTGACACAACAAACGGAAAAGGCGACTATTAAGTGAACTAGATTTAATGGCGTTTACCATTTTGATAACATCATTAAGAATATCTCGAAGTTCAGGAGGTAATGTCCTGGATGCCAAAGCATATCGATGAATCATACAGTGTAAACTTATTACATCAGGGTTCACCTCCTTTACTTTGCCTATAAATCCAGAACGAATGCCAAGCATTGCCGGTGCACCGTCAGTTGTGCATGCACAGACATTTTTCCAAGAAAGTCCTACGATATCAAAGAATGTGTTGACTGTCTGGAAAATATCTTCTCCAGTAGTTGAGGCTTCCAATGAGTGGCAAAATAGGAATTCTTCTTTAAAATCGCCATCTTTTATATACCTTGCGAAAACAAGCAACTGTGCATAGTTACTAATGTCTGTAGTTTCATCGAGTTGTATGGAAAACATCTTGGTTGGTGCCGTTTTAATTTCTTCGATCACTTGTTGCTTGACGTCTTCTGCCATATCAGAAATTCTTCGCTGAATAGTATCGTTCGATAAAGGCACATAATTTAATTTATTTGCAGCAGCCTCACCTATCATGCAACTTACAATATCTTTGCAACATGGAAGAATGAGGGTTTCAGCAATCGTATGCGGTTTTTTTGCTTTAGCGATCTTGAGTGCTACTTTATATGATGCAAGAAGACCTGCATGAGATTGCTGATGTGACTGACCAGATTTATCAAGACGAGAATGTTTCACACCACCTTCCATTCGTTTAAAGAAGCTTGCATCTTTATCCTTTAAAGTTGTATGACAGCCATGTAGATGACGCTTTAGAAAGCTAGGTTTCATAGAACCTTCAGACAAGACCTTGTAGCATACGACACACTCTGGTTGTATTCGAATGTTTTTATAAATTGAGGTGAACCCGTATTTGATGTAACTCTCATCAAACTGTCTCTTTTTTTTTCACTAGTCAATATATATATATATATATATATAGATATCAGAAAAATAAAAATATATATATATATATATATATATATATATATATATATATATATATATATATATATATATATATATATATATATATATATATATATATATATATATAATCGTTTATACTTTATAATATGATTGGCGTACTTAGATGCATATTTCTACTGACCTTACGTACCCCCTGAAAATCCCTTCCCGTACCCCTGGGGGTACGCGTACCCCAGTTTGAGAACCTCTGGTCTAGTGGTAACACGCTTGACATACTAACTGCGAGGGTGCGGGTTCGAAACCCAATAAGGGGAGTTTAATTGTTCTTACCATTTTACGAACTGTGAGCGTTTGTTAGCAGTTCTAAATTTGTTACTGATACCGTTACTCCCCGAGTAGCACCCTGTGTGACCCTTGACCCGAGTGGGGGCGGGGAGATCTGCCAGAGGTCACTGTCAAGATTGACTTGCCTCATTCTTCTGGGAAGATAGTAATCTTTCAGAGAGAAATGGTAGATTTCCTTTTAGCCTCTCGTTGGTCTAGTGGTAACACGCTTGACATACTAACTGCGAGGGTGCGGGTTCGAAACCCAATAAGGGGAGTTTAATTGTTCTTACCATTTTACGAACTGTGAGCGTTTGTTAGCAGTTCTAAATTTGTTACTGATATATATATATATATATATATATATATATATATATATATATATATATTTATATACGGAAGGTATACCTAACTAACCTTCCTAATTAAATCCTTCTAACCTGCCTTTAATTAATAAACGAGGTAATGGGTAATTAACATTTATTTTCGTATTATATACATTCATTCATACATATACATACATACATATTATTATTATTATATTATTATTATTATTATTATTATTATTATTACGAAGAGTTATAATTTTTAAAGTAAAATACGCACATTTTAGTATGAATACTGAAGAAAGACTTTATGAACATGATGTAAACAATTTATGATAAATAACGTCGTTGACTGATAATTTAGCCTTATAAATAAACCCTAAAATGCTTCCCGATAAGAAAGTTTTTTATTGATGTAAACAGGAACTAGTAGTATTCAACACAGCATAATATATATATATATATATAGTAGTATAGTAGGTTATATATATATATATATATATATATGTTATTATATATATATATATATATATATATATATATATATATATATATATATATATATATATATATATATATATATTATATATATATATATATATATATATATATATATATATATATATAATATATATTAAATATATAGAGTATAGTATATAGTATATATATATATATATATATATATTATATATATATATATATATATATATATATATATATATATATTTATATATATATATATATATATATATATATATATATATATATATATATATATATATATATATATATATATATATATATATATATATATATATATATGTGTGTGTGTGTGTGTGTGTGTGTGTACTTTATGTACAACTCTTCACTTCACTACTCTTATCATAAGAGTCATTCAAGTAAAGTTGCTTATATCTTTCTCTTATAGTTGTTTTAAGATTTCATTTTCTTCACTAAATCTCATAAGTGTCTTAGCCATCTTATTCAGGAGTACTTCACACAACTACGAATTCTGCTCTGAAGAAGGGGTCTCAATGTCCTTTACGGCACAGAGTAGACTTCTTCATACATGGAGGAACAGTTGCAGTAGGGGTCATACAGTTCTACTTGAAGGGATCACCCAGAACTTTTCACCAACAACTCTGGCAGTTTCTGTCGACTTCTCCAACTTCTCTGCTGCCCCTAAGCTACTGTAGCTACCTGTTCACATACTTTAGCAATTGAACTGTGCTGTACTACTTTGAATTCTCCAGTCTCAAACTAGTTCCTATGAGGAGAACTCGAGTGCTTGTTCTATCCATTCGATAGTAATATCAATTCTCTGGCTCAGCTGTGAACCTCAAAATTTAAATCGCTTCCGCTCATTTTCTCATTTATTTTATCTGAGTAATAACTGGGGTATATTAATCTTAATTTCCCCCGCTTCCTTTGAATTTTCAAATGGGTTTATCCTGGGGCATCTATCGAGCCTTTAGGTTCTAGAAAACGGATTTTGTCCTCCCAATCTGGCCTTGATTGAATATGTATATATATATTGGTAAATATGATATATATATATTTAGATTAATTTTAAGATGATGTGTTTTTTTTTGGTTATTTTGTGTGAATTATCTTATATTAGTGAGTAGTGTAATGACTGTATTATATATATAATATATATATATATAGTATATATATATATATAATAGTTAGTAGTAGTATAATCATTTGTGGCCTTAGGGTGTGGTGTAGGTTGTGTGTGTTGTGTGTGGTGTGTGTGTTTAAGCAAGAGGTTATACTGTAGGGCTTTATGTGTATTGGTGGATACTAAGAACCCCTTACGCACATTATATACACCTCGTATAAGGATTTTTTCACAAAAGTTAGCAGCATTTATTTCTCTGAACGAAGCTTTGAGACCTTCCATCTACCTCGGATAGTTATAAAATGTAAAGGCTTTTCTTATATTCTCTATTTTCGCCTACTTGGTTCAAACCAATTCAATAGAGATGTAAAAGTTGTTTGAAACTTTAAGTAATGAAAAGCACCATTCAAGAAGAAGATCTCATTTAAAAGTGAGTCACCATATACAATATAAGGTGCAATGTAGCTTCGTCCATCTCCTTCATAAGAAAGTTTGTTCGCTTAGGCAATTATCGCAGCGTCTTCACTTTTATTTCATCTTTGGTTTTATTACCATTTTCTTTTTATCTCCGAGTGTTTAGTTTGATCTTCTTTACATCTTACTCGAGAAAATATCATCTTTAGCGCAACAAAAAAAAAATCAATATTTGGAATGCACACGGTGCGTCGCGCAGTTACGACACACACCTGCACACAGCACACGCACAACCACACTTTAATATGAAATTTCGGAGAGAGGCTTAACAACACGACGAAGTGCTAGCTCGGCTCGCATTATATATATATACTGGGTGGATTTAGTATTTATGGACTAATTATGTAAGTATTATTAGTAGTAGATTTATTATAACTTATAGAGTTATATTACTAGGGGCGTGAGTTGGTAATATGTTTAAGTTATAATATTATATTATAGATAATATATATATATATATATTATTGAATATAATATATAGTATATTATAGGTAGTTAGGTATATAAATTAAATAGAACGTGGAAAATATCTAAAATGAGGAAGTTTTAGAAAGTTTGTTGTATAATGTTCACTTTTATCACTGCCATAAAAAACAATTTTTTTTTCGTGTGGTGTAAACTGGTTCATTATCGACTTTCTTAAAAGACGAAAAGGACGATACTCAATTGGTGGTAATGTGGGGATAAGCTTGCTGTGCTCTAAATTTTGAATATAAAATAGCTATATATAATGTTAAGTCATCCGTTTATTCCTATTTTTCCTATTTCATTAAATTTGAAAAAAAAAATCTTTTAAGTACTTTTAGTGTCCAACTACATTATAACTGCATCCATCTTCAAAACAAAACTTAAAACATCTTTAAAGGTTACAAGTGAACAATGGCTCAATTAATTTATCTTTCACGGTTATTTTTCTTTAAAGAAATGTAACCATTTTCATTCGTCAGTGAAAAGCCAAGCATGTATGGTTTTGTCGTGTATAGCGTAATCGTTTCCACAAACTCTTGAGATCCGAAGGTGTGGAAAATAAGTAAAGAAAAACCAATTGGGTTGAGATAGGAACCAATGTATATTTACTAAAGTGGGACCCTTTTAACATGAAGAAAGGAATAGTTTCAAAAGCCGAATGTATCTTCGAACAGCACGCACACAAACGGCATACTATTGTGTGTAGTATATATATAATATAATATTATATATGATATATATGAATATAGTAGTATGCTATATATAATATGTATTATAAATATATTATATAGTTATATTAGTATAGTATTAGTTAGTATATTTATATGCTTATATGTCATTATGTGATATGTCATATGTTATATGTTATTATATGTATTTAGATATATTTATATATTTATTTGATTATAATATATAGTATATGAATATGATTATATTATAGATGATACTATATAACAAAATCAAGATATATATGTTTAGACGAAATTATGAGGAGTTTTTGTCAATAAGGTATTTACTTAGGTATAGGTTATAATTAGAATGATAAATATTATATATAGTATAGTACTATATATAGTATTATATATATAGATGTATATATTGATTATATATATATATATATATATATGTAGTGCTTGAGTATTATATATATTATATATAGAGAGAGAGAGATTTGATGAGAAATGGAGATGAGAGAGAGGAGAGAGTATACGAATACTCGAAGCGATGAAATTACCTCCCATTTTTAATGGTTCGCCTTTCTCTTCTGCGTTCCATTTTCTTCACACACTCATCCACAAGGCAACACATATTGATGACCACCATTTATCCACATTTCATATACGCATATACTTAACGTTCTCACCCCTCTTCTAGACAACCATCTTACAGACATCACCTAGCGACTTATGATCGCCTTGATTGATGTGTGGGAGAAGGGAATTGCCCACATCGCACTGTTCCTGCGTGTCGTAGAAGGGACTAAGGGAACGTTTAGTTGGGTGGGTGCCCACTACCACTCGATATCTCTTGCGTGGTAGATGCTGATTGCAGCCTCGGAGGATGTCGATGATTCGCCGTATAACGGCCTCGTCTTAATTTTCTGGCGATAATGAATGAAGTCGTATGGGTACATGAATGTCAGAGGATAAATGTTGAGGTAGAAAAGGAGAGAGGCTGATGGATTGTATTGTAGAAGTGGACAAATTAATTTGATTTGCTCGCTGTGAGCTGAAGTACAAAGATGAAGAGGGAAACGGTAAAAATGATGTGTTGTGTGAATATTGTCACTTGTGTACCTGTCTGCTGGTGGGGAAGAGATGGAAATGGTATTTGGTATAGTGATGATGGTGTATGATGTAAGGTAGTGCAATTGTGTTAAAGGATGTTGAATTTTGTTGTGTACAATACTTATGGTAGACTTTTGTGTGTGTGAGTCCTAGACTGAGAAAGGAATTGTGTAAAAAATGTTTAAGTGTTGAAAAGGTCAGGTATTGTGGTTTGTTGACGTAGGTCCATCTTTGAGGGAAAGATGTTGAAGAGGAGCACGATTTTCTGGATAATCGTAATGATTATTGGATGGCGGTGAGTAGGAGGCTTCAGATCGATTGTGTTTGGGAGAACCTTAAATGGGTTGATAGATGATTATAAAAAGATGGATGTATAACAGGTGTTTTGGGGGTGTCGTGGGAGAAAATGAGAATGGTAGGAAGGGATTACTTTCTGTGAGGAGAGAGGTATTGGATGTATTTAGAAAGGGCAGTTTTAAACACAAGAGTATCATAAGTATACTAGAGTTGGTGTAGTAGAGATGGTATCGAAGGAAAAGTATGATTGATTTGATTTTGTGTTGAGTGAAGGAGATATGAAGTATATGGTAGGATTGATTAAATCAGTGAGATGGATGATTAGCTAATGGGATTATCGGATCATTATGTTGTTCTATGCAAAATTAAGTTGAGTGGGGGCTTTGGATGGAGAGGAAGTGATAAGGAAGGAAAGTGGGTAGAAATAAGAGTGAGAAGTTAAGGAACAGGTAATAAGGTATAAGTATCTTAAAGAGCACTCGCAAGTAAGTCAGGTTGAATGTGAACAACGTTGAAACTGAACAATATCTGGAGCAAATGAGAGGAAGAGTTGTTAGCAGTGCAAGTGAAGGATGTGGAGTGTGTAATAGTAGGATAGTAAGAATTTAACAGTGAGATGGGTGGAATGGAAGAGGTGATGCAAGCGTGTAAAGTAAAAAGTAAGCGTGGTTGAATGTCAGCTAAAGGCAGATTATGATAGTTTCTCAAAAAGAAGAGAGTTGGAAGTTGGTTATAAGGAGGAAAATAGAAATACTAAAAGGTGTGCATAGCGGTAGGAGAAAAGGAAGATTTAAATGACGATTTGAAGGAGGATGAATGAGAACTTACAAGGGAATAGAGAATTCTGGGAAGAAGGCGAAAGGTACAATGAGAATAGGGAACCTCGCTTCAGGAATAATGAATTAGGGATGGTGTTTTGTTATACTGATTGATGAGATGGATGTGAGGGAAGTGTGAAAAGAACACTTCGAGAATCTGTATAATAGTTAACAGTAATGAAGAGGTGATAGTGAATGTTGTGGGTTTGATGGTGCAAGAAGAAAGGTATTTTGGGGATGAGGTCATTAGCAATGTGGTGTAATGAGTAGAATGAGAAAGTTGAAGAATGGTTAAATCTGCAGTTATAGATGAAATTAACTGGTGAAAATGATCAAAGAATGGAGGCGGGATGGTGATTGATTGGATTTGGGAAGTTTTGTAAAAAGCGTTTATGGAGTGTATAGTTTCCGAGGGATTGAGGAGAGCAGTCATATGTATCGCTTATAAAGAGGTGTAAGGGTGATAAGGGAAAAAGAAGGAATTATAGGGGAATTATTTTATGAGTTTTGTAGGGAAGAAAATATGGCTGGAATTTTTAGTCGAATATGTTAGTGACTGAATGACTGATAATGACGCTGATTGGTGAAGAACAAGGTGCGTTTAGGGTAGTGGTAGGGTATGTGTGGATCAATCTTTACATTGAAACAAATGACTGAGAAAAATGAGGGAGAGAAGAAGAATAAATTGATTTTAGGTTTTATGGATTTGCAACAGGCGTATGATTAGGATTAATAGGGGAAGCTCTATGGCATAGTGTTAATTAATATAGTGGTGTTAAAGGTGGTAGAGGTTTCTGAATGGAATCAAATATGTGTATGACGAAAGTGAAGCCTGTGTAGATATAGAGTATGGTGTCCAAAATGTGATTGGTTTATATTATAATAGCGGAGTGAGCCAGGTGTTATGTCCCCTTGGTTATTCAATTTGTATCATGGATGGGGTTTTATGAAAGGAACTAGAAGATTGGGGGTAGAAGGAATATGAGTGTTAGAATCGCATGGAGAATGGAGGTGAGTGGAGGATGTCCCAACTATTTATTATGCGGTTATGACGGTTTGTATTGTGGTTGAATCTGAAGTAGAGGTTGAGAGGATTGGTAGAGGAGATTGGCAGGGTGTGGGTGGTTGTAAATAGGAGGGGTTTTGAAAGTAAACGTAGTGATAAGAGTAAGTTAGTTGGTTAGTGAGTTGGAAGGGACATTCCTCGATGTGAAGATCTTATGTTGTATATTGTGAAGCAGCTGGACACCGAATGTGTCTATTGTGTTTAAATATTTAGAGATATATGTTGAGATGAGAGAAGGGAACGGGAAGAGTTTGCAGAGTGTTATAGGGAATAGTTGTGTAAATGGTAAGAAGGTGGCGGTTGAATTAATGCGTTGGTGTATGTTGAAAAGGGATCTAAGTCTTGAGTGCGCAGGGTCTTGCGTGAGGTTATGTTGTTACTGGTGTTAATGTTGTATAGTAGGTGAGACTTGGTTGTGAGTGTGTTGTGGTGTGGTATGTCTGGTAATACAGTGAGGTATAGAATCTAAAGTAATTGTTTCAGATGGACAATCTTTAGGTGCGTGGGTTATGGTGGTTCTTGTGAGAAGAATGCTTGAAAAATGATTGGATGTATGATAACGTATTGTAGAGATTATTGGGTGTGGAGAGATAAGGGGTAGATAAATGAAGATGATAGTAATGAAAGTACGTTGAGATGGTTTGGTCATGTGATTTGTTATGTATGGTAAGGGATGAATGACAGTGGGTTGGCTAAGCGGATGTATAGTGGTGGAGTTGTGATGTGGTGGATACGTTCGACTGGTGCGGAGACCATGTGTGAGAAAAAGAATGGAGTGAGTTCAGTAAACTATAGTGTCTCAAAGTAGATATAATGTGTGTTTGGTAAAGGTCGAGAATTAAAGGTGCATTAACCGGAGAAGTCGCGGGTGGTTTGTTGTTGTGTTGAGGGGGGGTTGTGGTTGTGGCCCACTCGGGCGAGGTGGGATTGAACCCTTACAGCTTGAGTTCGGATATTGCATAGTGAAGGCGTTCCGTCGCCAGTTCGTGAAACTTTAGGGGAATTTTTCGGTTGACTGCGCCTCGAGAGTTCTCACTTTAAGTAGTGGGTTATTTAGAGGGGGCGTGTTTGTTAAGGCTGTGGCTTGTTCTTTTCGGATCTTCTGGTAGTTTGTGTCATGTTTTGTTTCGTCTTACTTGTAGCTTCTCTGTTTTTCCGATGCATGTCACGCACCTTACCCCCACTCTTGGGAAAAAAAGGAAGATGGTAGAATAATATATTATATATGATATATATAATATATATATATATATATATGATATATATAATATATATATAATAATATTTATATATATATATATATAATATATATAGTATATATTTACCATATATTATATATATATATTATATATATATATAATATAGTATATATATATATATAGTAGTATTCCGACAGTTTGAGATCTACCAAGCTTTTTCTCAAAAAGTTAAGAGATATTAGTCTGAAACCCTTGGAAATATCTAATCGTATATATGTGTTAAGCTCGGGAATCCGTTTGTAATTTTCAGGTCGTGAGGATGTATATACGAGGGGGTCACCCGAGGTGTGCGACGCCGATATTGCGCTTACGCCTTGTTTGCTGATCTGCGGGGTTGCGTTTATTTTGGCTAAACGAGCGTGTTGGTGCGACCGGCCACTTGGAGTCAAACAGACGAAAGGTTGGTGGGTTGGACGACGACGACTAGTGTATTGTGAGTCTGCGCGTGGTGCGCATACACATACACCTTATTATTATTATTATTACGTCGAAGATTCGATTTCCGAAGAAATCGAATCTGAGTCGAAAAAAACGATCCCGGTAAGGGATCGTTTTTTTGACGCAACTCCGACGTTTGCTTTCCGCCGTGGGTGCTTCTTCGCATCCGGTTCTGAGGATCAATTATATATCATACATGGGTTATAGAGTTATCGTTATTGGGTTTAAAAATTTTGGAGAGTGTTAGGATGATGTGGGAGGTAAACTCGACGTAGACGAGGTTACGTCCCCGTTGGTCCCGAAGGGGGCCCCCACCCCCCCCTAAAAAAATCGAAGTGTTCGTAATTTGCTGAAATTTGGTGAGAGGATGTAGAGTTAGTTTCTAGAAAGATTGATGGGAAGCTGAGGAGTTGGCTCCGGCACCGGTGCTGGAAGCACTGCGGTGCCGATGTGTTAATAAACATTCGGATAACAACAATGTTGGTGTTTTTTTATAGGTTATTGTTCTGTAGATTTCGAAAGATTGATGGTTATAATCGTCGTATAGGTGCCTAGGACCCCATTATGGGTTCCGATGAAAAAAAAGAGCACAGAGTGCAAAAAACAAAGGAGGAATGAAGAAGGATGAGAGATGAATAAAAGAAGGAAAGAATGGAGAAGGAATCTGAATCTATAGAGTTTTAGTTGACAATGGAGCCAATGCTGGCTCTGGTGCGGTGCCGGGATAGTAAATATTTGTATAATAAACAATAGTGGTGTTAAAATATATGCTTATAAGGATGTAGATTCTCGGACTAAGGGTGTGTGAGGTTCCACCAATGGTAAGATGGTAGCGTCATCAGGCTCCTGGTCGTTGAGGGGCGCGACCCGGCAGGGGGACAACAAGGAACCCCCCCCCCCCCCCGGGGGGCCCCCCCCCTGGACTCCCGCCGCGAAAACCGGCGCGTGCGCGGCGCCCGCAGGCGCGATCCGACGCGTGTGCGCGCCCGCAGCGCGCCCGCCGGCGCGAACCGCCGCGGAAGGGCGCGTGCGCGCGCCCCTCGCATCCCGCATGTACGATTCCGGTACGAGAATGCAAACGTGTTCTGTTTTCAACTAATTTTTTTTTCAATAATCTTATTATTTTTTATTTTTATTTAATATATTTTTTGTTTTACTTAAAAAAAAATTTTAAGCTTTTCAGTGTTTATGAACATAAAAACATTATTTTTTACATTACCCTAAATTCAGTAAATCAGTAAATCAAGCCACCATCCAACCATCCTCCTGACCAGTTGTGATCTATGTCTATTGATCTATTGATTATTGATCTATTTTATTAAGGTCAAATTTTTTACTAAAATTTGTAAGTTGTTACCTACCCGTAAATCAGTAAATCAGTACAATCAAACACCATCCAACCACCCTTCCTGACCAGTTGTGATCTATTGATCTATTGATCTATTGACTATTGATCTATTGATCTATTGATAAGGTCAAAATCTTTTACTAAAATTGTAACGTTTTACATTACCCTAAAATCAGGTAAATCAGTAAATCAAAAACCACCAATCAACAACCCTCGTTGACCAGTTGGAACTATTTGATCTAGTTGATCGTTATTTTTTGTCTATTGATCTATTGATCTATGATTCAAGTCAAAGATTTTTTACTAAAATTGTAAAGTTTTACATACCCTAAATCAGTAAATCAGTTAATCAAACCACCTCCTCTATCCCCTGTCCAGTTTGATCTATTGATCTATTGATCCTATTGATCTATGATCTATTGATTCAAGTCATATTGTTCTTTAGTATAAAAAGTTCTTTGGATAAAAAGCGTGAAAAGAAAACAAGTTTTTATTTTAAAGCCTTTTTAACATAAGTGCAAACTTACATAATCGTTAACATATAAATTTTTAACATCAAAAATTGTTTACAATTTCATTAAAGAAACATTATTTAAAACAGATAATATAATCAAATAAATACAGTATACACCACATATATTAGTACTGATAGGTTGCACAGGAAAACATAAGGTCTTTACATATTGAACATTTATTATATTTTTAAAATAAGGTAATAGAAAAACTTAATGATTACTAAACATAAAAGCTAAATGCAGAGAGTCAAGGAAATTTTATCATTATATTTATTCTTATACACAAGAGCTATTCCAATGTCCATTGTTTGAAACATCCCTAGGAGAAGTATTGAAGATAAGCCCAGAATCTGTAACCAATTTCACAGAACACAGAGTTCATAACAGGCGAATACACCTAAAAAATCGTCTTTCGTTTTCCGAAGGCGTGTTAAATATTTCTTCCTTCATTCCATCTATTAATATTATTCAAGATATATTTCGTTACTCTGTCAATCTCGTGATTTGAGGGATGGGTCCAAATACACAGAACTTGAGAGTGAGGATGTCAAACTTTGTCAAAATTATGAGATTCAATGCCTAATGTTCCCTTTTCTTAGAATGATTGAGATGAAAGCATTAAGGCTTGAAAGTTATCAGCAGTGAGATCGTAGTGCATATAAATTTACTGTTTTCAGATAATTCTTGAAGATCTTACGCCTGTACCGTTATCACTGCAAGATAATACAGTATTGGAAAATAAATCGTAAAAAGGACTGTGAAGCATTTGAGACAGTGAAGTCTTCAATTATCAGTCTCATATCTACGACCGTATGGTTGACATTTCACATGTAAACTGATCCCTCTAAGTCCGAAATGGGTAAATTAAAGGCTGACGTTCCATAGTTTCCAGAATAAGCATCGTGTTCTACAATTCCTATTATTACCTTTGAGGTAAGCTACCATTGAACGATGTTAGGGATATTAATGCTCGATAATCCTTGGGTAAAAGTTAAAAGTTTTAGTTTTAATTCTCTTCTTTGGATATTTTGCTGTAGCAGAAAGAAGTAATTTCTCAATCTCTAATATGTTTAAGGGGAGATAATTTCACTTAACGTATATAAAGAATAAGCATCCAATAATTTAAAGATAGGCTTTGGTGCGGTAGTTGTTGCTAAAAGAACACTTTTAACATTAAGAGCAAATTCAGGACTTGACCTACTTGGCGTGACGCGGGTGTCTACAGAGGGCAGAATAAGTCTTTCCTGAGAAAATATATCAATGCTTATACGTACATAATATTCATACGTGTTATTTTTAGACTTTAATAGCGTTGGGGCTTCTATGTGTCTCCTGGCATCTTTTAAATTGTTAATATCCATTTGATTGGGAATGAGACTTCCTGTATGCATCTGGAGAATTAATTTTAGTAAAGTTTCAATATAACTTCGAAAAGGGTAACTTGCAGCTTGATGCTCCTAGAGATGTGTCATTTAAAAAATACCTCAAGTTGAATTAAAACACGTATACAGAAAATTTGTCTCTGTGGAACCATGTGATCGCTTCCTGTGAGATCTGACCGCATTCGTTCGTGTTTAACTTACTTAGTCTTTCCAGAAGTTATAATAAAAGGATCATGGCGTGGGTGGCAAGAATTGATCAAATGTACCAGGGGATATTGAATCGATAGGGTACATCTGATGTATTTGTGTGGAGGACAGGATTTGAATTAGCTAATTTAAAGTGTGGGGATTCGACTGCACATCTGATTCTGTGTAGGCGTTGCATCAGAGAAGAGATTCGCAATTTCACTTCTTTACAACATGTCTGGGGCTGGTTTAGGGATGAAAGTGAAATGCATCTTGTTTGTACAATCACGTGATGTGAAATGATGGAGATCTGTTTGAAGCGTTCCTTATGTATACAAAATAGTTACATGGTTGCCTGTGCCTTTATGTGAAATAGTGCCATCTCATGCATGCATGATTAAAAGGCAAATACGTAGTCATAACTTTTTCTTTTAAGGTCCATTTGTCCTTATCCTTTTTATAGTTAATTGTTTTACGGTAGTGACTTACACAAGTGACCATTCATCTTACGTCGTATTTTTCTGTTTTAGAACATGATCATCTAAACTTAGTGTGTTCATCAGAAAGTCATGCTGGCTTAATCGACGTTTTACGCTTGTTCGAGGAGTCGGTGAATACCAGGCCGCATGATGGTATCCTGGAAAGTATCTGTTAATTTTATACTGTCCTAGTTTGTCTGCTTTTTAGCGAAGTGGTAATTTGCCTTCTTGATTTAAAACAACGGATGATAGCACGTTCTGTACATACTGAAGCAAAAAAATCCAACACTAAACCATACCCTCTCTGCATTCTTGAACCCCTGAAGGACTCTCTCTTTCCATATTATATTTAACGGAGTTCCTTCTAATGTGTACTTTCACACTGCTGTCCGCTTGTGAGATGGATTGGTTTTCCCTTCAACTTCTCTTATAAAACCGAATCGAACTCATTGGGTCTTACTCAAGGGTAAATAGTGAACATTAGGAAAACTTATAACTCTTTTTACTTTAGGAAAATGAACTACTTTTAACCTTAAGAGGCTTTAGTATTCCCTACGTATTGATGGTCTATATTATATTATCTGTATAAACATATGCGCATAGCCAGGATCTTGAGTTAATTATCTTAGAGGCTATGTTATTACCAGATAAATTGTAAATGAATCGCGTGTTGTCTATTTTTTGTGAGACATCATACTCTTGCCTATTCGGTTTTTTGGTTTATTATAAGCGCGGAATGTAGATCCTTTAGAGTTGGTTTGTTATATTAATTTCTCGATGTTTTGTTTTACATTGGAATGAGTAATGACAAGTTGACGAATATCCACCCTGGAAGGAGTCTGATGATATTAAAGTTAACAGTCGTTCGTGTTATCATTTCAGGTTACTTGAGCTTGATGATGTTTAAGGTGATTAACCGTGTATCTTCGTTAAACGGAATTTTTGATTAACAAGATAACACTAAATCTTTACTATAATCTGACCTGACTTCAAATTTTTTGTTTAAATCTAGAATTACATCGGTAACCGATTGTATAAGGCATAATGACACTGTTCTTATAGTAATTGGTATCTTTCAATAGTATTTTTATGATATTCTCTCGTTGTCTCGACTCCGTTTGAGATGCTCATATTAGTAGCTTTAATTTGTTAATGATCATTTTTTTACATTATCAATCGATTGGCTAGTACTCGACTATCCGAAATACGCCAAAATATGATTCAGTGTCGTTATTCTCTGATATCGGTCTATTTCCGTATAGTATCATTTTCACTTAAATCGCAGTCTTCCGATGACAGTTTCGTACTGATCTCAATGAAGTTTATAGGGGTTCAATATTTGAGTTGTATAGTCTGAGTATTTTTATTTTCCGGAATGAGATCCATAGAATGCTTGGCGAATGCAGTTGTGGCAGCGTTTATAAATAGGGAAATGTATCTTCACTCTCCATGCCCGCAGACGTGTAAATGCTGACAGATGTTTGCTTAATTTCACTTGATTTATATAACTGTTAAACTTCAATTGGGTAACCTACCCATTTGACTAAGATACTGTTATTGTTTACCTTTTCCTTTAGCGATTCCTAAGTAGTGTTTTTCATTTTTATACTCATGACTCTTTAGGATCAAACCGTAAAGATTTTCTGTATTTCTGTTTATAGAATCTATCCTTTTATTTGTCCCCGTCTAAATCCTCTAGATAGTATAATTATTAACTGTGTCTCTAGGGAGATTCCTGATATATCTACTTATAGATAACTTCTCTCGGACCTGATGCTGCTTCGATCACCTTTTTCTTGAAATGTTTTCGTCAGTTCTTTACTGGATAGCGTCATGTTTAGCAGAGGTCTCTACTTTTTAATGCCTTGGTGTGTTATCTTTGTATCTTTTCGCCTTTGGGTTGTAAAAAATGCGTGGTACAATAATGGGTGTTGTCTTGTTTAACTCATCTCTAGTAGGGGTTTTATTCTTAAGTGTTGCTATGATGAGACCGTATGTATAGAGTACACCATATGTCGTCGTTGTTAGTTTTGGTGTAGTAGTTATAGTAAATTTAAATGTAGTTCATCTTTTCGGTGAAAGGTTACCTATGCATTTCTTCTTTTATAGTTCTTTGTAACTCTTTCAACTATATTGCGGCTGTTATTAACTGAAAAATGTGTGTAATTATCGCCGGTGATTGTCATTTATCTCTGCGGTGTAACCTAGTTCTTGAAACTCTTACCTAAAAATTTCTTGAAAACCTTTTTATTCGTTGTCGCTATATTTAGGATATCTTGCCTTCTTCATTATTATTTCCTTCTGACTTGGCTGTAGCAACTAGGCTTTTGGATTTTTATGCTTTAAAACCTTTATACGCATAAGTATCTGGGAATTATACAATCTATTCTACAAAAAGAATATAGTTGATACCCCTCAGTTGTAAGATTTATATTTTTATCATATGGTCAAGTCTATGTTGCCATACGCTATCTGAATGTGTTGCATGGTTTTTCCGTGTTGGAAATTTTTTTTCGTATGAGGTTTAATGAAGGCGTAAAACGCTAATCCTCACCTCAAATATTTTTTTCAATTCTTTTTTATCAATTTGTGGGAACTTTGAAGGCCAAACCTATGAAAAAACCCCCATAACGTAGGGCTGTTTCACCATCGAAGTAATATTATCGACCGCTTCCTTAGCCTCCATGACTCACATTGACCATTAACAATAAAAATTTATATTCATTTAGACAGAAAGTTGATGATATATAAATCGAACAAATGTATTCTAAAATAGTTATTGTAAATACAAAATGAATATGAACTATTTTAAGTTACAAATCTAAAAACATAACAAATGTATACTCAAATAATTTATGACATAGGTTATATGTATAATTTTAAATTAAAATAAATACAGTCATATAAAAAATTATGAACTTTAAATTCCATTTGATACGATGTGTGGTTGTTTTCCTATTCATCCTTTACACGAACGTAAATGTTACTTCTACTTACAACTTTAATCTACCCGTGCAAAAGATGTACCAGAGGGACTCGCATCAGGTCTAGGAGACAATGGAATATTATCCAGATCCGCTAATCTTTGTTTATTCATGATTAAACTATCTCGGAAAATTAAGAGTAGTGAAGTTCTGTTTTGATCTGTCCATCCGTTACAGGAGTTTCTTTCTTCATCACGCGAGAGATCGGATATCAAGTCAACAGATATTCGAGCCAAGTATTGTTTCTCCATCAATAGTGATTTACCGAGTTCATTCCATGTAATCTGATCTTTTAAATAATATTATATTAGAGCTATAACCCGTTTCTTTACGCCTCATTGCAAGCTTCCTTGAGTTAATGTTTAAAATTGTCTTCATTCTTTTCACCATTAGGCTTAGATCTGCTACTAGAGCTGAATCTTCTTTAGGCAAATTTAATAAAACTTTTAAATCTTACTTTAAATTTTCTTTATAGCATTTTAATATAGGATTCTTTTTTCATGAATGTTAAGACATCAGAGTTTAATATTGATGCAGTATCCTTCTCGTAAAATATTTATGCTGTTCAACTTGAGGATCGTATAAACTCAAGGGCTGTTGTTGAATCAATTGGTGATAAGGATTATATCCGATCTGATGCTGCTGAATGTCTGATTGAGGCTGTTCGAATTGATGTTGTTGTGTTGTTGTTGTTGTTGTTCTGTTGTTGTTGTTGCTTGTAGTTGTGTTGCAGTTGTTGTTGTTGTTGTTGGTTGTTGTTGTTGTTGTAGAGCATGTGGTCCTGTGGTTATATTTCATCCTTCTCATAATCGCCTATAGGGTAAAAAACCTGCTGACCGTTCTTCATCATTGAGCAAGCGCATCTTGGTGTATCAGATGGTGCTATACTGGAAAAGTATGTAAATGTAGGAAGTACACTCCTCCTTTCTGTATTAGCTCTTTTTATTTTTAAGTTTTCTTACGTTACCAGCAAGTTTTTTAATGATGTTTCTTTGACGACGTAGTTACCTTCTGATGTCTGTTTAAAGGAACATTTCCCTTTATAAGATTGTTTAGGCATACTTCTGCTATACATTGTAGAATTTTCATTCTTCAAGATCAGTTTACGGTTTTCAGAAGGTTCAAGTTTTTAAATTTCTCATAAGAGGTAAATAATCCTCTGCACTAAATCACTGCATTATTCAGGTATATATACTGTCTCAATCTCGTATTAGGCAAGATATTTGTACGCAGTAAAACTCTATGCGTGTTCTTTAGGATGAAGCTCACAAAGTAAATAACCATGAGGTATAGATGTAACATTTCTTTATATACTTTTAGGAACTCTTTACGATGTTGAGTAGGAAACATTTGGGTGGGATAGCCTACATACATTTTAGAATGTACCTGACTCATTCCCTTCTTTGCGCCGAACGAATGATTAAATTTTGACGTTGGTGTGGTTTTAAGGACACTTCACTGCGATTTTTACTTTATTCTGATGAAAGATATTCTGCCGTTATCATAATAATATACTACTGTGATGTCTTAGAAATGATGAGTAGTAAATCGTGTGAACAGTTTCTGTATATCTCTATTCAAATTACGAGCAGTGCATTAGAATCATCAAGGATTGGATAATTTTAGTGCCCTGGTAGTAACACTGAAGTAGCTATGGTATGTCATATGCCCTTCGTGAAATTCGATTACATCTTTGGTAAATCTTTGTTATAATTTCTTGTGTGGTTTGGTGTGTAATTCACTGTAACACCCAGTATTGATGGATTTTTAACACAGGTGCTGTTCGAGGATGATAATGCTGTCAACCTCTGTTTGAAAAATGTTTACAATAATTAGGAAATGTTATCCACACCCGTTGTGGACCAGAACATATAAGACAGTGTAGCAGGTGTGGAACATAAATTTACCAGACGGGTCCATTTCGTGATTTGATGCCCCGTATACTCTAACGTATTGATGGTAATAGGAAAATGGGATTTGCACTATGTTATAAAGGCTTTAAAATAAGAAATACTTGTTTTTCTGTGTTTTGCGTCTGTCTTTTTTATCCCAAGATAGCTGTATTTATTTACTAAAGGAAAAAATATGACTTGAATCAATAGATTCAGATAGATCAATAGGACAATAGATCAATAGATTCAATAGATCACAACTGGTCACGAGGGTTGTTGAGATGTGGTTTGATTTACTGATTTTACTGATTTAGGGTATGTTAAACGTTACAACTTTAGTAAAAAAGTTGACCTTAATCAATAGCAGTCAATAGAATCAAAGAATCAATAGTAGTATTCATATAGATCAATTAGATCAAAGCTGGTACAGGAGTGGGGTTGGAATGGTGGGTTTGATTTTAAGCTGATTTATCTGTTTTAGGGTTATGTAAAACGTTACATTTTAGTAAAAAATTTGACCTTAATCAATAGATCAATAGATTCAAT
>JABUQX010045542.1:17500-35000 GCA_015478945.1 Trachelipus rathkii | reverse complement strand
TATTTTCAATTAAATTTTAACCCTTTTAATTATGCATATGTATTACTACAGTATTCTGAAGATGAAACCTGACAGACTCGAGACGTCCAAGTTAAATAACTGGATATAATAAATCTCTATACTCTTTGGTTCCTTCTTTGGTCATCCTGTTCATAATTAAATTACGGTTCCCTAGGAACAAACCAATATCAAATTATATAGGTATATATATATAATAATTATATATATTTAAATTATATATATATATATATATATTATTATATTATATATATATATATATATATAATATATTACATAATTTTTAAAATTATTAACCAATTAACGAACATTATATATGATATATATATATATTATATATATTATATTATATATCTATATATAATATATAAATATATATATATATTATATAATATTAATATATATATAATACTATATATATATATATATATATATATATATATATAGTAGCACCTCGCAATAACGGCTACTCGCTTAACGGCGTTTCGCAATAACGGCGCTCTTAACTACTCAGTGTTGTGCAGAAGGAAACGCACGCACGAACAGAACAGACGCTTTGATTACCAAACTGCATTCAAGGAGTATTGCTTGCATGCGGCAGTCTCTTCACAGTCTTCGTGCGTTCTGCATCTATCTCGCAATTTTCCAAACTTTATACTGTATAATAAATTTATTAAGTTAAAAAATGGCCTCTACATCTAGTGAAAAGAAAAGTCGCAAACGTCTTACATTAAATGAGAAACTAGAAATAATAAAGTTAAGTGAAAAAGGCATGTCTAATGCTGATATCGGACGCAAGCTAGGCCTAGCTCGACAATTAGTTAGTGACCCTTGTGAAATGACAGCTACATCACTACCTACCCGTCTGCAAAAGAGTCGGTATATTGTAAAGACAAATGATGAAGCCTCCCAAACATCATTGTACGAGTAAACAAAGGGAAGTGCAATCCTCAAGAAGTAAAAATATTGTATTTAAAATTTTATATTTCATTCTTTACATGTGAGCATTTCTTGTTTCACAATAGGAATTTTTGACAAACTATACATATATACATACTAATATAATAACGGTAAACATTGTGTAAATTTCCCTTTCTATCATTGTTAAGTTAGTGTTATTGCACACTATTATATATATATATAGTACATAGTAGTAGATTTGCTTGCAGGCCACTCGCGAGGCCCACAAAAAAGACCTTAGTTACTAGAGGCGTCACTTTTTAAAAACTATATATTATTCTTATAATATATATTATATATATTATAATATATATATAATATAATATATAATAATATATATATATATAATATATATATCATATATATATAAATATAATATAGATCTTTTATGATTCAAGTATAAAAAGCCAGAGACCTCCAATATTAGTTATCAAAATTAAATAATTAATTAAATGTGGACAGCGTTGGCAAAAGAAACCCGTTGTATACAGACTTTTAATACATTTCTATATGCGAGTTTATTATAATATAGTATAAAATATATATATATATAATATATATATCTATATATATATAGATAGATATAATTAAACAGGAATCTTAAATAATGAGCTAAACTTTAAACTATAGAGTTTAACCTAATATATAGTATGTTGTGTTTGTTATATGTATGTATAGTTGTTGATAATATTATTGGTTAGTAGATATATATATATAATATAATATATATATATATAGTGATATATATCAAGTTGTAATTAATTGTGTTGTGTTAGGCGTGTAAGGTTATGTGATATATATGTTATAAGTAGTGTTATTGTGGATAGGTTTATAGTAGTAGGTAGTGGTTTTGTGTTTATGTGTTATTATGATAGATAATAAGGTTAAACAGGAATCTTAAATAATGAGCTAAACTTTAATATGAGGACTATTTTAAGTGATGGTTTGTGTCCTTAATTGCGCCTAATATATAGATTTAGCTGCAGCCCTCCAATTGTTTCTTTAGAGTATAAAGAACCTACTTAAATTTTTTTATCCTCTTTTAAGTTTTCCATACAAACTGTTGTGTTTTTCTTACACCTGTGTGCATATAATTAGTTTTTTAATATTTTACTTCTAAAAAAAATTATTGATAATAAATTTTAGAGCAAATTTTAAAGTAAAAATATTGATACTCCCTAGACCAGAGGCCGGCAACCGCCGACAAGAAGATAAATTTGATCCGTGGTGATAATTTTTTTGTAAATAATTGTTATACTTCAGCACAAAAACAGCGAAGGATACATTATTTTAAATAAATCTAAAAAAAAATCAGTGTAAAACTCCGCATTGTCCCGTCAAACCGTAGCCAAAATTTAAAAAAAGAATTCAGCAACAATTTTTGGAGATCATAAATTACGTACAATATTTACGTTTTATAGAAATTAAAAGGTATAACCTCAGTTTTAAATATTTTTAATTTGCCTGAATGAATAAGGTTACAAAGAGACGGACTGTAGTCAAAAGAGGAAAATCTGAAGATCAAAGATTTGTATCAGACTCTACGAAATATTTTGACATATTCAGAGCAACAATGAAGATTCGCCGAAATGATGAATGCTAATCATTCAACCAAGAGGCAAAAGAAGAAGAAACAAAAATATTCTATTGAAGTTCTTTAAGGATTATATATTGCTAATCAGGGAATAAGTAATAAATTTAAAATGTTTCCACACCTTCCAGGTTCCAGGATGATTATTTATCAAAAAACATTAAAAAGAACTGAATATGGGGCGATAGGATGACTGTCAAAAAGTTGCTCCTTCTTCGAAGCAAGCTGAGTAGGTACACGTTTTCAGTAAGAAAGGAATGCCCCATAGATTTAGACTAGAGGAGAAACGGTTTGCCGATGTAAGGTGCAAGCTCGGAAACAATTTTGAAAATCCTAATTTAACTTCAGTTTTAATCTGAGAGAGAGCGGAATTTATATTTCTAGAATAAATTAAAAAAAATATATATGGATATGTGTTGAAGAGGGGTGCAGAAGGAGGTATAGCACAAGAATGATATATAATAAAATTGGAGACAAAAGTATCAACGTTAATATAAACTTAAGTCGAATTAGGCAATAGGAGAGTCGTAAGAATAGATAAGAGAAGAGAAAATGGAAGAAGCAAAGTTACGAAAGACTTTTGACAAAGTGCCAAAAAGAGCTGAAAGAGAGAGTGAACCAGAAAGATTACTACGTTTTTTTAAAGAGAAAGTATTCTTTCGTAATTCGGGAATAAATCTAGCACAATTTCAGAATGAAATATAAGAGACACGAGTTAGAAATTTGAAGGTAGCATCCCTGTGAATGAAAAGTCAAAGTTGCCTAGATTTATAAATTTTAGTTTACTAGTAAGAAAATTGAGTATATTCTCCCATGCCAAAGAGAATCGTCTCAGTTATGAGAACTGCTCAGTACGAAGAATTTACACCAACCACAAACTATTTGACTTAGTCGTTTTCTCGGTCTGTTATCCAATGGATAATAATGAAGGATAGGACAGGTCTCAACTATACTTATCTATGGAACACAGGAGAAACCACACAAACAATTAACGTAGAAGACAGGAGTTTACAGAAAAATATCTAGTTTTGGCTCATCTTTAAAAATGTTAAGGACAAGAGTAGGAATTCACACTAACTACTCTGGGTTGATGCAGAAAGAAAATTCCAAAGTTTGTTCGAAAAATCTTATCGTGAAAACTAATGGTGAAACTATGGCAATCCTTTAGGTAGTGATGAAGATGAAAATAGAATTTACTCCAATATTGATATTTCAATAAGAAACAAATGTAAAGATGTTGCTTCTATTTCAATTCAAATATCTGAGAATTAGAAAGATTATGTGGAAATTTTATAAGACAGAGCAACAACACCTTTACTCATCCCAAAATTTTCTTATGTTTAAGGTCTCAAGAATCAGAACGGTTTAAATAACTCAATAAAGGAAGAAACAAGGGGCAAGTGTTGTGAGACAACAACAGAATATTAACGCTCTTTTTGGGAATACAAAAATAGAATTAAGAATGTGCTAAAAATAGATTAAGATGTGCTGCTCATGAAATTCAGGATTAAATATGATCAGATTCTGTCTCAACAAATCAAAAGAACAGGAAAATGTTTAGAAGGGCTCCAACCTCCAATTTTGGAGCATAATATATGATCCGAAGTATTTTACAGATACTTTAAAAATTACGAACTATTTTGAGTACCCAAATGAACTGACAATAACCAAAAGACAAATATGTTTTCGTCAAGCTTATTATTCCGTGCCACCAAGGAAACAAATCTTGTCCCTGGAACAGATGAAGTCTGATATATATATATATATATATATATAATATATATATATATAATATATTATATATATATATATATATATAATATATATATATAATATATATATATATATATATATATATATATTATATAAAAGCAAAAGTAACTTCAAGCTATAGGGTAAGTACGAGATCCTTCTTATGTATACTGTAGATGGATTTTCAACAAAAGCAGTATTTATTTCTCCGAACGAGCCTAACCTCTCCATCTACCTCGATAAAAAGAAAGGCTTTCCCCATATTCTCCTTCCTCTTTTTCCAACCATTCTTTATTGTTTGTGATATGAAATAAAAAAAAAATTTTGGTGTTAAGAAATCGTAAACGTGTCGGTGATATAAAATCATTCAAATAAATTCTTTCTCAGGTCTATATCGAACGCTATATACTATTCGTTTTTATCTCAAATTATAATAGTGACGTTTCGTACAGAACGCTTCAGAAACTAATATAAGTCCAAGACAACAAATCCAATATTTGAAGCACACGGCATGCTTCATATACACACACACACCTAGCACACACACACAACACACACACACACACATCACACACTTACACACACACACACACACACACACACAACACACACACACTTTTTAATAATGAATCTTCCGGAGAGAGGAAAACAGTATACAATTTTGTACATCATATAATATATATAATATATATATATATATATATATATAATATATAATATATATATATATATATATATAATAATATTATATATTATATATATATATATATATATACTATATATAATATAATATATATTTTATATAATATATTATATATATATATATATAAGTATATCTACTATTATATATATATATTATACTATATATTATAATATATATATATATATATATATATATATATATTATATATTATAATAATATATATATTATTAAGCATAAACTTGGAAAATATTTAAAATTGAGGAGCTTTAGAAAGTTTGTATAATGTCCACTTTACAAAAGAAGACGCATGAAAATAAAAACAGTTTTCAATTGGCAAAAACAGCATACTACATTCCAGATTTATAGTAAATTTGGTGCTTTGAGGAATACAAGGTAAATTTGAGGTCTTCCTTGTTAGCTAGGGAAGGAATTAGTTAAAAACCTATTAGTATTAGTATTTTAAACACTGATAAAGAATCTGTAAAAAAATGATAAATAAGTATATATTATATTAAGTTAAAGTTAAAAATAAAACAAAAGATTTTACAAAATATTAAAGCTCTTTTAACTTATTTGCCAGTTTTATTTAATACAAATGTTAAGTCTTAAATATACTATTAATAAGACAGAAACAAACATTGTAGACTCAGAACTCTTTTGTTGTCAGAAAATATCTGTCATAATGAAAGGAATTTTCCAGCCATAATGAGGATTTTTCTGTTTCCATAAGGTGTAGGTAGAGCTAGACATTTCTGTAACGTTTTTCTCCGAGCTTGAATCGTCCCTTTTGTTCTTTATAATATGCATGCGCACATCTTTCCATAGGAATGAGTAGATGATTGAGAGATCTGTAGTTCAATAAAGCAAAGAATAAACTAAAACATTTAGTTCAAGGAACTCATACCAAGGAGAGAAAACAAAAAAAAAAATATGATTTTCACCAAAAACCCAGCGGTCTTAGTAACCCAAACACTGGTTCCATTAATATTGAATACAGTTATCTCAATTCCCTACGAATTTCTAAGAAAAGACGAATGCTGGCATATTGTAAGGAATAGCGGGAGATGATGATTCCAACTTGGTTAAAAACATCACAGAAATATTTTGTTCAACCAGTATTTTCTGCAACTATAGAAAGTATTCAAAGTATCAAAGGAAAAGATTCTCATGCCAGATGCTACTGACACAAAAAAGTTTTCAATCTATAATCTTTGTTTCAGGCTAATGAAAAGTCCTTAGTATAAATAATTAAGAATTAAACTATTAATTACATTCAGAACCATTACATTAATAAAAAAAACTTAAATATAAAAAAAAAATCTATTTTCTTATTTTTTAACTTTTATTTTATATAATTTATTTATTATCAAAGTTAAATTTTCTGCTCTTGCACGTGAACATTTTCACAAAACAACCCAAATTATATATATATATATATATATATATATATATATATATATATATATATATATATATATATATATATATATATATATATATATATATATATATATATATATATATATATATATATATATATATATATATATATATATTATATATATCACCGCTCACTGGCCGAGCCCTAATCAAGGAGGGGTGTAAACATTAAATGGTCGAGCAAGACGAAACCAAACCCAAGGAGAGAAAACTGCACATTCTCCCACCCGACCAATTGTGAGCCTGGGACCCTCGCTTTGTTTGGCGAGTGCTCCACCACTCAGCTACAGGCAACAAGCACTTTTTTTTTATAAATAAATACATACATACATACATACATACATACATACATACATACATACATACATACATACATACATACATACATACATACATACATACATACATACACAAGCATTATTGTTAGCACTAACATCAGCCATTACTAACACAAGCACAATTATCAATAACCTTAATATTAATAACATTACCACCACTAACACTAATTATTAACAATATCAATCACTAACACAAACACTATTATCAATATCATTAATATTAACACTAATTCATAACATTAACACTGACACTATCATTATCACTATTATTATTATTATTAAAATTATATTATTATTATTAAAATTAATCTTGGTTTTAACCATATATATATTAATTATATATATATATATATAAAAAACTATATATAATATATATATATATACTATATATGATATATATATATTATTAATATATTATATATATATATATATATATATATTATATAATATTACAAACAGGTTTTCAGTACAGTCTCTAAAGCCTTACATTTTTTTTATTTCATTTAATTTAATGTAAGGTCAATTAAGGTTGAAAAAATAATTTTTTATTTTAGATTTAAGTGAAAGCAAACCAAAATAAACAGAAAAATCTGAGATTTTTTTTTCAAAATGTTTAAATTGCTTTTCCCATTTTAACGTTCATAAACAACGTGGAAGTTCAAAATCTTTCATACAGAAAGTCGCTAACTTCGCTAGTCACGATGTAATTGCACATGATATTTGCCAACTGGGGGTGGGGGAATAAATGATGTTTTTTTTTCCTATATTTATCACAAATTTCTCAATTCTACTCATTTCAAAGATATTACGCAAGGTATACAATTGCATTGAATATGCATGTTTCAAATCAATAACTATTTGCTTTATAGAGATTGGTTAATGACGCTTAATTGTTTAGTCGATCGGTAGTATGTACTCAGATTCAACCAAGTTTAATAAGTCACTGTAATTACACACTCTTACTTATCAGTAGTTTTTTGATCAGTTTTTCCTCTCATTACACTTTTTAAATTGGCACTTTTAAAGAATGTTTCATTACAAACCAGATATAAATAATTTAGTAAGATTGTTTAATAATATGAAATAGCTTCGTACTTGATGATTTTATAAGTTAATAAAAATTTAATAGAATATTTCCTTTAAGAAGGTAGATACTAATATCAACACTAGCAAGGATACAAGAATAAATGCTTCATAATGCATAATTTACACATTTATTCTTATATAAAAAATATTATCTAAAAGATTAAGTTTTAAACTCTGCTTAAAAGGAAAATGGGGCGACGGACCCCTTTGCCCATAGTTAAAGGAACATTACAAAAACCAAAACCTTACTCCTGCGCTCTGCTTAGGAACACGTAAAGATTATTCTTAAAACCAAAGTCCCTCACGGAGATCCCGCCAAAATCCTATTTCTTTTAACTGAAAATAATTTCCCAATCCGAAAACTGAAGAATTTAAACCCGAGATTTCGGTTTTTGAAGGATTTGTAAGAATTACAAGAAGGACTTTCTTGAATTTTTAATGTAACTCAAACCTTGGAAAGTCCAATAAGTTCAAAAACCTTTCCAAGTCAAAGTCCATAAGTGTCTGGTATTTTGTCTCTTCAAACTAAACATTTTGAATTATAATGAACTTTCAAACTTTCAAAACTTTCAGGCGAGATTTACACTTTAATTTAATGCAGAAAAGGGGAAAAATATTATGAAAATACACTTCCACGTTATTATTATTATTATTATTATTATTATTATTATTATTATTATTATTATTATTATTATTATTATTATTATTATTATTATTATTATTATTATTATTATTATTATTATTATTATTATTATTATTATTACTGTAATTATTATTTTATCTTTGTAAAACTTGTCCCAATCATATCTATAAATATTATTATTATTATGTATTCTATTGTATCAAAATGGTTTTGGGATTACACTAAACTCAATCCTTATACCCAATTCCTTAACAAACCTGTATTATTTTGGGGCTCAAAAGACACTAACATGGTGTTGCAATTAGTAGCCCCCTTTCAGAAATGGACTGTATTAAATTTGTACTTGTACATGTTTTTAATATTAATAAATATATTCGTTCATTTACTGAATAATTGTTTTGATTTATTGATTATTTATTATATTATTATTATTTATAATTATTATTATTATTATTTATTATTATTATTATATTATTATTATTTATTATTATTATTATTATTATTATTATTATTGATTATTATTATTATTATTATTAAAGATTTCAGCAATAAAAAAATTTAAAAAATGTAATCCAAATATGTTTGCGTTGAAAATGCCATCATTTAACACTGCAGTTTACATACCTTGCGCTACAACATCAATTGCCATCAAAGACGAAACAAAGCTTCTAGTATTAAGAAATCAACTGTTTTAAAAGGGGGGAAATTAATTACTAAATGGTATTAGAATCTCTCTCTCTCTCTCTCTCTCTCTCTCTCTCTCTCTCTCTCTCTCTCTCTCTCTCTCTCTCTCTCTCTCTCTCTTCTCTCTCTCCTCTCTCTCTCTCTCTCTCTCTCTCTCTCTCTCTCTCTCTCGTCCATAATCTGGGACACTTACAAATATATACAAAAGTAGATTTTTTTTTATCTCCTCTGGTAGGCAAAGGCCACCAAATTTAACCAGAATTTAAGGAAATTCATAAGTCAGCGTTAATTTAAATGCCGACATGCCCCATTACACGGTGCTTGAAACTGCACAAATCAAAGGTAGTGATAAAATAAATGAAAGAAAAATGAAATGAAAGAAAAAATGTGTTGCAGACTTTACCAGTGGAGTACTACATTTAAGAATGAGCATAGTGGTTAAGTGAGGGACCAGAGAGTTGAATAGAGAAAGGACGAGAGTGTGTTGGAAGGCTTGTCGCGAACGAACGACATCCCTATAAAGAACAAGCAACAGTGCTCCTGCGAAAATATTATGAAGTCGCTTCTGAACACTGAACCTCTTAGGAGTTTGTTCATATGGAGTAGTCATGTGATACTTACAAACAAGATCACCAGAAGAAAAAACACCAGGTAAAGTGAAGACATACGAAGGTTTGAGTTGTGTGTTTCCGAAGATGATGTTAAAGTTGAACGGAAGATTACGTCGAGAAGAAAGAAAAAGGAACAGAGTTTCTGAGGCATTTAAAACACCAATGCTCTTAATGCCGCAATTACAAATTCGAGAATGATCAGAGGTTAGTTTCTTTAAGGCTGCCCTTCTAGCGTAAGCTATTTGCTGTTGGGAGAGATGTCTTACAAAATTAAAGGAATAATGCAGGGTGGAGTTGTCAGCATGAGTGGAAAAGTGAAAAAGTAATTGAGTAATTAAAAAATAATTAAGTAATAAAAAGTCATTAAAAGAAAGTAGAAAGAAAGTTGGGATAGGACAGAACGCTTAGGAGCACCACTATTTATGAATTTATAGGACGAATGATGGCAGTCTGCAACAGAAGATTTAGAAAGACCGGAAAAAAATCTAAGAGAAGGATAGATCTGAAAGAGGAAAGATTAGAAATCAAAGCTTTGAATCAGACTCTATCGAAGGCTCTCAATATGTCCTGCGCCCCAGCTATAAATTTATCGAAGGGCAGAGGACAAAGAATCAGTATAAAGAGAAAGAAGAAGATCACAGGCTGAATCAGCCCACGTTTCCAGTATGGAGGAAAGGTCAAAGTAAAAAGGCAGATACTGAAAAAAAATTTAGAACCAAAGGAGGAATACCATCGTGACCGTACGCCTTTCCAGTGTTAAGCTCAGAGAGAGAGAGAGAGAGAGAGAGAGAGAGAGAGAGAGAGAGAGAGAGAGAGAGAGAGAGAGAGAGAGAGAGAGAGAGAGAGAGAGAGAGAGAACAACTTTAGAAGGAATTACAATATTAGGCATGAGTTGGATGGGATAGAGGAGTATGAACAGCTTCGGAATCGTCTAAGGTTGAATTAGAGGGCAAAAATTTGAGAGAAGAGTTCAGCTTTGGTAAAAAGCATAACGACACAAATTGTGCCGTCGGAAGATGCTAGAGGAGGGAATGGGGAAGAAGCAAAGTTTGAGTTGACATTCTTTGCAAAATGCCAGTCAAAACGTGAGCAAAAGAACCAATAAAATTATTATATTTTTAAGGATAAAAGAGTTTTTAGTGTTACGGAGAATAGATTTTGCAAAATTCCGGGATGAAATATAAAGTTGTGTTAGTTTCTGGAGTTTGAGGACGACGGTAATTCCTGAAGGCAACGAACCTGTGGCTGCTAAGAGCACAAGAACAAGAAAAGTTAAAACAAGGTTTATAGATTTAGGTGAAAGGAAAGAATATTGAAAGTACGCCTTCCCTGCCAGAGTGTAGCACCTCGATAATGTGTTCTGCACACCCCGAGGAACCTCTCCCACCAAAGCAGCAGTCATTCCATGGGAAGTCAGAGAAGTACGACCACAAGTCTGACCAGCTTATGTCCTGAGGAAAACTTGTAGAGGTAGAACAGGAGGATACAGAGATAAGAAGGTGATCGGAAAAAAACAAAAGAAGGAAGAGTTTAACAGAATAAGGAGAAGGATTAGAATTTAGGATAAGATCTAGAACATTTCATTCAGTTCCAAAAGATCAGGAATACGGGCAGGGTGCTCCACCAACTGTGGATAGAAAATTGGTTGGCAAGTTCACCAGCTATATCATGAAAAATAAATGAAAGTGAACATTAAGATCACCAAGAATGATGATTTCAGAGAAAAGAGAGGAAGATGGAATGTGATCTATTTTGGAATTTAAATAGTATAAGAATTTATGATAGTCAGTTGAATTAGGAGACAGATATAAAGAACAGACGAATTTAGTAGTAGATTACCAAGAAAAGCAGAATATTTGAAAGATTGCAGTCCAGAAAACGAAAACGAGAAAAATTATTGCGCACATTAACACAACCGCCTTTGGCTGAAAATTGAGGATAGAGAGAGACAATAAGAAGAAGCACAGCAGAGTTTGCTGTGAGAGCTCTCAAACACCTTCAGGAGTTTTGGTTAAGGATAAGAGATAGAGTCTAGAGAAGAGGTGGAGCTAAACAAAGTGGAAATTAGAGTAAAGGCTGCGAAAGTTGCGTTTCACAAATTAATGAAGAAAGAAGGAAGGGCGTTCGAACAGGTCAGCATTTCGGTGACAACACCACCAACACAACACCGGTGGTCTTCAACTACTACGTCGTGACTGGGAGAGTCGGATGAGAACTATTCTTAGAAGCCGGCCCTTTTGACTTCTCAGTGGCTAGTACTGTGGTTGTCATTTTTATTTTATTTTTTAAATGAAAGTGTTGTTTGTTATAGTGTTTATGATGTGTGATAATATAGAGACTAAGTCTGTATGAATGTGGAGAAGAGCGCGAAAAGGGTCGAACTATTTTACACTGGTGTGTATTGGGATGTACTCTAACACTCCATATATGCCCAATGGGGTCAGAACAAAACCCTTGAAATTTTGAGTTTACATGTCAATACTGAAGTTTGACACCCATGTCCTCTGCATATATATATATATATATATATATATATATATATAGTATATATATATATATATATATATATATTTCTATAGTATATATATATATATATATATATATATATATATATATATATATATATATTTATTTATTGTAGATTTTTAATTTCTGATTATTAAAAGAAAAAATGAAAAAAAGACGAAACAATGAAATAAAACTCTGGATTTATTAATCATATTTTTTTTCATTAAAATACTGAAGCAAATTTGTTGATATGAATCTCTGTAAAATTTCAATTTAATCATTATATAATAATTTAATTGAAAGAGTCTCTCTTAGGAAAGGATCTGTATAATTATAAATAAAATTATATAGTATTTAATTTTTACTTTATATATTTTTAATATAATTTCTAATACAATATTACATACAGCTAATAAAAATATTATATAGTATATATATCGATTTGCCAAGTAATCTTAGATTAGTCGCATAGTTCATATTTCATTCATTTGCAGAGGCAGAAATGAGTCCCATCACACCATGCCAATCTTGACATCTTCAGCAATTCAGAGTTTGTGGTGTCAGTTGTCTGTTAGTTTCTGACCTTAGTTATTTTTTACATTTTAGCATTTTAGCATTTACCATTTCGTCATATCTCGAGATTTTGGGAAGCTCATTTTCGTGACAAAGACTTAGACGTTCTTTTGAATAAGGGGATGTAGCCGACCTGAACATTTTCATTAGATTTTGATCTTTGATACGTCAAACCTGCTATAGCCGGTGAGACTTGCGCATGGTTGGAGGGTTTAGTTCTCAGTGGCGGCGGACTCGACTTTTTACGGGAGTTGTTTTACGACGCTTTTGATAGCCTGGTCGATTAGTCGTGATTTACGACGCTTAAATCGTCTTTCTAATTTTTCCTGTTGCAACTATCACAAGTTAACATAATCGTGTGCCACTATGGTCCAATTTTCTGCCATTATATTTTCATTGCTAAAAAAATTGTATCACGTAGAAAGACGATTTTAAACGTCGATTTGGGGTAAACGATACGATAAACGATTGAACCATCAAAATGATCTACCGATCATTTAAAAACCTTCTAGGAACCATTGTCTCTTTTTAGTCTCCGCCCCCTTTGGGGACTAAACCTCCAAAACGGTCTTCCAGACCTTAAATTCGATCTCACCGACCCTAAAACCCTAGGTTTGACGTATCAAAAGTCAAAATCTAATGAAATGATGGAAATTTCCAAGTCAGCTGCCGACATGACTGAATTTCAAACTTCGTAAGTGGTTTTCAAGTCTTGTCTTCGCTCATTTTTTCTAACTCCTCCGGAGTTGGGATCTTGACCTGAATTAATGGACAGAATGCTAAAAAAAGGTGAAGCAAACGCTGTGCGCCAAAAAATGCTAAAAAAAGGTCAAATTTATCTTGGATGGACTTTTGTAGCATTTAGCGACAAATCTTCGACAAGACGCTAAAAAAAGTAGCAAAATTCCTAAAACAATTAAAATTAGTAAAAGTACCAAAAATGAGCAAAATTAACGGATTAGGGTGCCAGATTTAGCGACAAATCTGGCAGCCTTCAGTTTGGCCGTCAGTTTCCCACCCTATACTACTAGTATAATTACTATTACTTAAATAAATTATATTAATATAGGTTTATAAAATATAAATAAATTTATTATTATTATTATTATTATTATTATTATTATTATTATTATTATTATTATTATTATTATTATTATTATTATTATTATTATTATTATTATTATTATTATTATACTATTAATTAAGTGTTAAATTATATTTATAAATAAAAAACTTCTAAATACCTTTTAATTTAATTATAACAGCTAAATAGTTTAACATTTAATTTAAGTGATTCGTAATTTAGAAGTCTTAATAATAATGTTAATATTTTTTTTTTATTTATGTGTGTGTAGGTGTATAATTAATTAATTATATAAAATAAAATAGCTAAAAAATGATAAAATAGATTTTTTAATATATTAAATGTTTTTATTAGGATAATGGTTCTGAACGTAACTAATAATTTAATTCTTAATTATTTATACTAAAGACTTTTCACTATTTCTTCAATAAATAAAACAAGAAACAAGAAAAACAAGATTTTGTAACATATTTAATGTTATATTACCCAAGTGTATTAATGAAAATGATGCAAATGATAAAAGTAACAACTTCGGTGCCGTGCCTACAAGGGACTCCATTATCCTTTTTAATCTGTCATTTTATGTTTCATCAAAGAAGACATCAATCAACTTTTTAAAAATTCAAATGACCCCTAACTTTATCACAAATGGGAGTGATATATATATATATATATATATATATATATATGTGAGGAGAGAGGGGGAGAGAGGAGGAGAGAGAGAGAGAGAGAGAGAGAGAATACATGAGCAGGAGCAGGAGTGAGAGCAGAGAGGAGATATGGAGGAGAGGAGAGGAAAGAGGAGAGGAGAGAGAGGAGAGAGAGAGAGAGAGAGAGAGAGAGAGAAGTATTCGAAGGAATGGAGACAGAAGGAATGGAAGATGGGAAATCCATCAAGTTTGTCCTCCGTAACACTTACATCGTCAAAGAACCCCTGAAAACAATAATACATTATTTCACACACACACACACCACATTACCACACACATTATTATTATTAATTTTATTTTATTTTTATTTTGTTTTATTTTATTTTAATTCTACTTAATTTCATTTCATTTTGACTTTGAAGATTTTATTTTGATTTCATTTTCATTTTCATTTTTATTTTCATTTTTATTTTTATTTTTATTTTTATTTTTATTTTTATTTTCATTTTATTTTTATTTTTATTTTTATTTTTTTTTTTTTTATTATTATTTTTATTATTATTATTATTTAGTAGTAGTAGTAGTAGTAGTAGTAGTAGTAGTAGTAGTAGTAGTGTAAATGCTTATTAATGTATAAGGAGAAATTAAATCAAAATTTTAATTAATTTATTTTGCAACAAAAGTTTTTTTTTATTCGATCGAGCAAAATTTTCGTGAAAATTAAAATTGATTTTCAATAACTTTTATATTCTTTTACTTTTTATAATTAATTATCTTTCTTTTCTTTTTCCATATATGCGTAAAAATAAATAGAAATTATGCAAATGTAATATTTGAGTATATATATATATATATATATATATATATATATATATATATATATATATATCCATAAAAAAATCATGTGAAAGAAGAGAGAGAGAGGAGAAAGAGAGGAGAGGAGAGAGAGAGAGAGAGAGAGAGAGAGGATGGAAATAATTAAGGTAAATTACAAACCATGTAATTTCAGCTTTAGCAAGTGGGGAGGGTTATGACAGTGGCATGTTGAGTATGCGATCCATTGGGTTGTGAATTTAGCCGTTACAACCATGGAAAAGATTGAGCGTTTACTAACACGTGATGAGTGCGAACATATTATCACCCTCCATGCCGAGGGGTACGTGTACCGTGAACTTGGTCGACGGTTATGTGTAGCACACACAACCATTGTACAGGTCGTGCAGCGGTACCAAGACACCCAGGAGCACGCAAAGAGGCGGGGCCAGGTCAGGCCAGGTCACGGGCCACGACTGGTGTTGAAAACCGTTTTATGCTTATGCGGTCCCGAAGAGACCGCCTTAAAGCAGCAAGGCACCTTCAAATACACCTGCAGGAGGTACATGGGACCAGTGTGAGAGATAATGTTAGACGTCGACGTCTTGCGGAGCATAATATGCGGCCACGCAGGCAGGCCATAGGACCACGACACACCAGGGAGCATCGACGGGCCCGACTACTATTTGCCCGGGAAAACCAACATCGGACCGCTGCAATGAGTCAAGAGACAGTCTGTACACCTAAGATCAGTGATCAGATCCTATCGACGACCTAATGAGAATTACGCGCAATGTTATATGAGGGACGTATTGCCATTTAGAGGTGGATCTCTCATAGTGTGGGGAGGCATATCTTTAACGCGTCGTACGGAGTTGCACGTACTAGATGGGGGTACCATAACCGCCGCACGGTATACCGCAGACATTATTGACCCGTATGTCGTGCCATATTCCCCATACATCGGTGGTGGATTCGTCCTAATGCATGACAACACAAGACCACACAAGGCCAGAAGTGTCACCAAAATACCTGTCGACGGTCCAAGTCAGGACATTGAATTGGTCAGCATAAAGTCCCGACCTAAACCCAATTGAACATGTATGGGACATGTTGAAACAGTGGTTGCGACAGCTGTAACCACCCCCAGGAGACCTCCAGACGCTGCGGCAGGTGGTACCTCGCCTATGGGATCAAGTTTCCCTGGAAGACATTCTCTACCTCATGAGAGCATGCCACGACGATGCCAAGCCAGCATCCGTGCCAGATGTGGCCGTACACGTTATTGAGGAACATCATCCACACACGAACCCTTCACCGCGATAACGTCCCACGTTGGAGAAAAGGCATCGGTCACATATAGGACCCATTCGTAGTACCCAAGGGGATTCATAGGGCCCGTCGACATTCTTACTACTGCATAATGTGTCCCCGATGCTGTTATTTGCATAATAAAATTACACAACGCTCCAGGTCCTTTCTGTAACCTATTAATGTCATATGAGTTAGTGGTGCATTAATTTTGATGAGTAGTGTATATATATATATAGTATATATATATATATATAATATATATATATATATATATTTAAATATATAATATATATATATATATTATATTACTAATATAATATATATATTACAATATATATATATATATATATAATATATATATATATATATATAATATATATTATATATATATATATTATTAATAATATATATATATTTATATATATATATATATATATATATATAATATATATACAATATATATATATATTATAATATAATATATAATATATACATAATAATTATATTTATATATATATAATATTAGATATATATATATATATATATATATATATATATATATATAATATATATATATATATATATATATATATATATATTATATATATATATATATATATATATATTTTATATATACTATATATATATATATATAATATATATATATATATAATATATATATATATATAAATATATATATATATATATATAATTATATATATATATTGGGAG
>JABUQX010045541.1:0-30058 GCA_015478945.1 Trachelipus rathkii | reverse complement strand
ACTTTATCATCAGATATCAGAACTCTTGTTTTTAGTATCAGACAATGAGGTAAGTATTGAAAATAGGTAAAAGAGAAAAATTAGTAAATGAGATTATGAACAGCAGTCTTTCAACTGTGTAACTAAGGCTACCTAAAGACATCCATTGGGTTTGGTTCCTTTGGGATGTATAGTACAAACATCTTTCTTCCACAGGAACTTACATCAGACTATCAGCCCTCTTGTTTTAGTATCAGAAATGAGGTATGTACTGAAAATAGATAAAAGAGAATAAATTAGTTGAAATGAGATTAATGAACAGGCAGTTCTTTCAACTTTTGTGTAACTAAGTAACCTAAGAATCATTGGTTTGGTTCCTTGGAGATTTAGTACAAACATCCTTCTTCTACAAGGAAACTTTATCATCAGATATCAGCCCTCTTGTTTTTTAGTATCAGAAATGAGTTATGTATTGAAAATAGGTAAAAAAGAATATAATTAGTGAAATGAGATATTATGAACAGCAGTCTTTTCAACGTGTTGATAACCGTTAAGTACCTAAGACACTTCAAGGTTTGTTTCCTTGGAGAATTTAGTACAAACATCCTTCTTCAACAGGAACTTTGTCATCAGATATCAGCCCTCTGGTTTTTAGTATCAGAAATGAGGTATGTTATGGAAAATAGATAAGAGAATAATTAGTGAATGAGAGTATGAACAGCAGGGTCTTTCAACTGTTGTAACTAAGTACCTAAAGGCATCATTGGTTTGGTTCCTTGGGTCCTTGGCGATTTAGTACACAATTCCTTCTTCTACAGGAACTTAATCATCAGATATCAGCCTCTTGTTTTTAGTATAAGAAATGAGGTATGTATTGAATATAGATAAAAGAGAATAATTAGTGAAAGAGATTAATTGTATAGCAGTCTTTCAATTGTGTTAGTAGAATCCACAGGACATCATTGGTGGTTGTTTTCCTTTGAATTTAGTACAACTTCCTTCTTCTACAGGAACTTTATCATCAGATATCTGCCCTCTTGTTTTTAGTTAGTTCTACAGGAACTTTATATTCAGAATAGCTATCAGAGAATAATTAGTGAAATGAGATTATGAACAGCAGTCTTTCAACTGTTGTAACTAAGTACCTAAAGACATCATTGGTTTGGTTCCTTGGAGATTTAGTACAAACATCCTTCTTCTACAGGAACTTTATCATCAGATATCAGCCCTCTTGTTTTTAGTTTCAGAAATGAGGTATGTATTGAAAATAGGTAAAAGAGAATAATTAGTGAAATGAGATTATAAACAGCAGTTTTTCATGTTGTAACTACGTACCTAAAGACATCATTGGTATGGTTCCTTGAGATTTATTACAAACATCCTTCTTCTACAGGAACTTATCATCGATATCAGCCTCTGTTTTTTAGTATCACCAGAAATGGGGAATATAATGCGGGTACATAGTGAAGCAAATAAATAGTGAAATGAGATTATGAAAAGCAGTCTTTAACTGTTGTAACTAAGTACCTTAAAACATCATTGGTTTGGTTCCTTGGAAATGAGATTGATGAACAGCAGTTTCTTTCAACTTTTGAAACTAAGTACCTAAATTTATTTTCTATATGGTTCCTTGAGCAATGAGTACACAAACCTCCATCTTTTACAGGAACTTTCATCATCAGATATCAGCCCTCTTGTTTTTAGTATCAGAAATGAGGTATGTATTGAAAATAGATAAAAGAGAATAATTAGTGAAATGAGATTATGAACAGCCGTCTAGGAACCTGTTGTAACAAAGTACCTAAAGACATCATTGTTTGGTTCCTTGGAGATTTTTGTACAAATATTCCTTCTTCTACAGGAATTTATTTCATCAGATTATCAGCCCTCTTGTGTTTAGTATCAGAAATGAGGTATGTATTGAAAAATAGGAAAAGAGAAAAATTAGTGAAATGAGATTATGAAAAGCAGTCTTTCCAACTGTTGTAACTAGTACCTAAAGACATCATTGGTTTGGTTCCTTGGAGATTAAGTAGTAAAAACATCCTTCTTCTACAGGAACTTTATCATCAGATACCAGCCCTTTGTTTTTAGTATCAGAAATGAGTTGTGTATTGAAAATAATTAAAAGAGAATAATTAGTGAAAGGAGATTATGAACAGCAGTCTTTTAACTGTTGTAACTAAGTACCTAAGACATCATTGGTTTTGGTTCCTTAGAGATTTAGTACAAACATCCCTTTTCTACAGGAACTTTTATCATCAGATATCAGCCCTCTTGTTTTTAGTGTCAGAAATGAGGTTTGTATTGAAAATATAATAACAAAGAAATAATTAGTGAAATGAGATTATGAACAGCAGTCTTTCAAACTGTTGTAACTAGTACCTAAAGACATCATTGGTTTGGTTCCTTGGAGTTTTAGTACAAACATCCTTCTTCTACGGGAAATTTATCATCAGATACAGCCCTCTTTTTTTTAGTATCAGAAATGAGGTATGTATTAATATAGAAATAAAAGAGAATAATTAGTGAAATGAGTTTATGAACAGCAGTCTTTTCAACTGTTGTAATTAAGTACCTAAAGACATCATTGGTTTGGTTCCTTTGCGATTTATTACAAACTTCCTTCTTCTACAGAACTTATCATCAGATATCAGCCCTCTTTGTTTTAGTATCAGAAATTGAGGTATGTATTGAAAATAGATAAAAGAGAAAAATTAGTGAAATGAGATTATGAAACAGCAGTCTTTCAAAACTGTTGTAACTAAGTACATAAAGACATCATTGGTTTGGTTCCTTGGAGACTTAATACAAACATCCATCCTCTACAGGAACTTTATCATCAGATATCAGCCCTCTTGTTTTTAGTATCAGAAATGAGGTATGTATTGAAAATAGATAAAAGAGAATAATTAGTGAAATGAGATTATGAACAGCAGTCTTTCACTGTTGTAACTGCTACCTAAAGACATCATTTGGTTTGGTTCCTTGGAGATTTAGTACAATTATCCTTCTTCTACAGGAACTTTTTCATCAGATATCAGCCCTCTTGTTTTTTGTATCAGAAATGAGGTAGATGTATTGAAAATAGGTAAAAGAGAATAATTAGTGAAATGAGATTATGAACAGCAGTCTTTCAACTGTTGTAACTAAGTACCTAAAGACATCATTGGTTTGGTTCCTTGGAGAATTAGTACAAACATCTTTCTTCTACAGGAACTTTATCATCAGATATCAGCCCTCTTTGTTTTTAGCTATCAGAAATGAGGTTATGTATTTGAAAGTAGATAAAAGAATAAATTAGTGTGAAATGAGAATTATGAACAGCAGTCTTCAACTGTGTAACTAAGTTACCTAAAGAACATCATTGGTTGGTTCCTTTGGAGTTTAGTACAAAACATTCCTTCTTCCACAGGAACTTTATTCATCAGATATCAGCCTTGTTTTAGTAACAGAAATGAGGTATGTATTGAAAATAGGGCAAAGAGAATAATTAGTGAATGAGATTATGAACAGCAGTCTTTCAACTGTTGTAAATAAGTACCTAAAGACATCATTGGTTTGGTTCCTTGGAGATTTTTGTACAAATATCCTTCTTCTACAGGAAATTTATCATCAGATATCAGCCTCGTTTTTAGTGTCAGAAATGAGGTTTGTATTGAAAATAGGTAAAAGAGAAAAATTAGTGAAATGAGATTATGGGAACAGCAGTCTTTCAATGTTGTAACTTAAGTACCTAAAAGACATCAATGGTGTTGGTTCCTTGGAGATTTAGTACCAAACATCCTTCTTCAACAGGAACTTTATCATAGATATCAGCCCTCTTGTTTTTTAGTATGAAATGAGGTATGTATTAAAAATAGATAAAATAGATTTATTTGTGAAATAGGAGTGTGAACAGCAGTCTTTTCAACTGTTGTAACTAAGTACCTAAAGACATCGTTGGTTTGGTTCCTTTGGCGATTTAGTACAAACTTCGTTCTTCTACAGGAACTTTATCATCAGATATCAGCCCTCTTGTTTTTGTATCAGAAATGAAGGTATGTATTGAAAATAGATAAAAAAGAATAATTAGTGAAATGAGATATAAACAGCAGTCTTTCAACTGTTGTAACTAAGTACCTAAAGAACATCATGGTTTGGTTCCTTGGAAGATTGTCAGTTACAAACATCTTTCTTCTACAGGAACTTTATCATCAGATCTCAGCCCTCTTGTTTTTAGTATCAGAAATGAGGTATGAATTGAAAATATGTAAAAGAGAATAATTAGTGAAATGAGATTATGAACAGCAGTCTTTCAACTGTTGTAACTAAGTACCTAAAGACATCATTGGTTTGGTTCCTTGGAGATTTAGTACAAACATCCTTCTTCTACAGGATATTTATCATCAGATATCAGCCCTCTTGTTTTTAGTATCAGGAAATGAGGTATATTGTATTGAAAATAGGTAAAGAGAATAATTAGTGAGAAATGAGATTATGAACAGCAGTCTTTAAACTGTTGTAAACTAAGTACCTAAAGCCATCATTGGTTTGGTTCCTTGGGCGATTTAGTACAAATATCCTTCTTCTACAGGAACTTTTTCATCAGATATCAGCCCTCTTGTTTTTAGTATCAGAAATGAGGTATGTAATGAAAATAGGTAAAAGAGAATAATTAGTGAAATGAGATTATGAACAGCAGTCTTTCAACTGTTGTAACTAAGTACCTAAAAAGAGAATAATTAGTGAAATGAGATTATGAACAGCAGTCTTTCAACTGTTGTAACTAAGTACCTAAAGACATCATTGGTTTGGTTCCCGTCCAAACATCCATCTTCTACAGGACTTATCATCAGATATCAGCCCTCTTGTTTTTAGTATCAGAAATTAGAGGTATGTATTGAAATAGATAAAAGAGAATAATTAGTGAAATGAGATTTATGAAAGCAGTCTTTCAACTGTTGTAAATATTTCCAAAACATCATTGTTTGGTTCCTTGGAGATTTTTGTACAAATATCCTTCTTCTACAGGAAATTTATCATCAGATATCAGTCCTCTTGTTTTTAGTATCAGAAATGAGGTATGTATTGAAAATAGGTAAAAGAGAAAAATTAGTGAAATGAGATTATGAACAGCAGTCTTTCAACTGTTGTAACTAAGTACCTAAAGACATCATTGGTTTGGTTCCTTGGAGATTTAGTACAAACATCCTTCTTCTACAGGAACTTTATCATCAGATATCAGCCCTCTTGTTTTTAGTATCAGAAATGAGGTATGTATTGAAAATAGATAAAGAGAATAATTAGTGAAATGAGATTAAAAAACAGCAGTCTTTCAACTGTTTTAAAACTAAGTACCTAAGACATCATTGGTTTGGTTCCTGGAGATTTAGTACAAACATTCCCTTCTTCTACAGGAACTTTATCATCAGATATCAGCCCTCTTGTTTTTAGTGTCAGAAATGAGGTTTGTATTGAAAATAGGTAAAAGAGAATAATTAGTGAAATGAGATTATGAACAGCAGTTTTTTCAACTGTTGTAACTAAGTACCTAAAGACATCATTGGTTTGGTTCCTTGGAGATTTTAGGTACAAACATCCTTTCTTCTACAGGAACTTGTCAATCAGATATCAGCCCTTGTTTTTAGTATCAGGCAAATGAGGGGATATGTGTTCAATAATAGATAAAATGAGAAAATTAGTTGAAATGAGATTATGAACAGCAGTCTTTCAACTGTTTTAATAACTACCTAAAGACATCATTGGTTTGGTTCCTTGGCGATCTTTAGTACAAACTTCCTTCTTCTAAAGGAACTTTATCATCAGATATCAGCCTCTTGTTTTTAGTATCAGAATGAGGTATGTATTGAAAATAGATAAAAAAAGAGAATAATTACTGAAATGAGATTATGAACAGCATTCTTTCACTGTTGTAAGTAAGTACCAAAAGACATCATTGGTTTGGTTCCTGGGAGATTTTAGTACAAAACATCCTTCTTCTACAGGAACTTTATCATCAGATATCAGCCCTCTTGTTTTTAGTATCAGAAATGAGGTATGAATTGAAAATATGTAAAAGAGAATAATTAGTGAAATGAGATTATGAACAGCAGTCTTTCAACTGTTGTAACTAAGTACCTAAAGACATCATTGGTTTGGTTCCTTGGCGATTTAGTACAAATATCCTTCTTCTACAGGAACTTTATCATCAGATATCAGCCCTCTTGTTTTTAGTATCAGAAATGAGGTATGTATTGAAAATAGGTAAAAGGAGAATAATTAGTGAAATGAGATTATGAACAGCAGTCTTTCAACTGTTGTAACTAAGTACCTAAAGACATCATTGGTTTGGTTCCTTGGAGAATTAGTACAAACATCTTTCTTCTACAGGAACTTTATCATCAGATATCAGCCCTCTTGTTTTTAGTATCAGAAATGAGGTATGTATTGAAAATAGATAAAAGAATAATAATTAGTGAAATGAGATTATGAACAGCAGTCTTTCAACTGTTGTTAACTTAAGTACCTAAAAGACATCATTTGGTCTGGTTCCTTTGGCGAATTTGAGTACAAACTTCCTTCTTCTTCAGGAACTTTATCATCAGAATATCAGCCCTCTTGTTTTTAAGATCAGAAATGAGGTATGTATTGAAAATAGATAAAAGAATAATAATTAGTGAAATGAGATTATGAACAGCAGTCTTTCAACTGTTGTAACTAAGTACCTAAAGACATCATTGAGTTTGGTTTCTTGGCGATTAAGTACAAACATCCTTCTTCTACAGGAAATTTATCATCAAATATCAGCCCTCTTGTTTTTAGTATCCAGAAATGAGGTATGTATTGAAAATAGATTAAAGAGAATAATTAGTAAAATGAGATTATGAACAGCAGTTTCTTTTCAACTTGTTGTAACTAAGCTACCTAAAGACATCATCAAGGTTAGTGCCAGTTTCTATCTAGTACCAAAACTTCCATCATCTACAGGAAATTTTTTCACCAAGAACAGGACTTTTGTTTCTAATTTCAACAATGCCGTATGTATTGAAAATAGTTAAAAGAGAATAATTAGTGAAATGAGATTTATGAACAGCAGTCTTTCAACTTTTGTAAATCTAAGTTACCTTAAAGACACTCATTGGTTTTGTTCCTTGAGGAATTAGTACAACATCTTTCTTCTACAGGAACTTTATCATCAGATATCAGCCCCTCTTGGTTTTTAGTATACAGAAATGAGGTATGTTATTGAAAATAGATTAAAAGAATAATAATTAGTTGAAATGAGATTATTGAACAGCAGTCTTTAACTGTTGTAACTAAGTACCTAAAGCACATCATTGGTTTGGTTCCTTGGCGATTTTGTACAAACTCATCCTTCTTTTACAGGAACTTTATCATCAGATATCAGCCCTCTTTTTTTTAGTATCGGAAATGAGGTATGTATTGAAAATAGATAAGAGAATAATTAGTTAAATGAGATTATGAACAGCAGTCTTTCACTGTGTAACTAAGTACCTAAAACATCATTGGGCTTTGGTTCTTTGGAGAATTATACAAACATCTTTTCTTCTACAGGAAACTTTATCTCAGATATCAGCCTTCTTGTTTTTTAGTATCAGAAATGGGGTATGTATTGAAAAAAATATAAAGAATAATAAAGAGGAAAGTAGAATATGAACATCAGTCTTTCAAACTGTTGTAACTAAGAACCTAAAGACATCATTGGTTTGCGTTTCTTGGCGATTTAAGTTACAATCATTCTTCCTTCTACAGGAAATTATCATCAAATATTCAGCCCTCTTGTTTTAGTATCAGAAATGAGGTATGTATTGGAAATAGATAAAAGAGAATAATTAGTGAAATGAGATTATGAACAGCAGTCTTTCAACTGTTGTAACTAAGTACCTAAAGACATCATTGGTTTGGTTCCTTGGAGATTTAGTACAAACATCCTTCTTCTACAGGAAATTTATCATCAGATATCAGCCCTCTTGTTTTTAGTATCAGAAATGAGGGAAGTATTGAAAATTGGTAAAAGAGAATAATTAGTGAAATGAGATTATGAACAGCAGTCTTTCAACTGTTGTAACTAAGTACCTAAAGACATCATTGGTTTGGTTCCATGGCGATTTAGTACAAACATCCTTCTTCTACAGGAACTTTATCATTAGATATCAGCCCTCTTGTTTTTAGTATCAGAAATGAGGTATGTATTGAAAATAGATAAAAGAATAATTAGTGAAATGAGATTAAAAAACAGCAGTCTTTCAACTGTTGTAACTAAGTACCTAAAGACATCATTGGTTTGGTTCCTTGGAGATTTAGTACAAACATCCTTCTTCTACAGGAACTTCATCATCAGATATCAGCCCTCTTGTTTTTAGTATCAGAAATGGGATATGTATAGAAAAAAGGTAAAAGAGAATAATTAGTGAAATAAGATTATGAACAGCAGTCTTTCAACTGTTGTAACTAAGTACCTAAAGACATCATTGGTTGGTTCCCTTTGGCGATTTAGTACAAAGTCCTCTTCTACAGGAAACTCTTATCATCAGATATCAGCCCTTTTTTTAGTATCAGAAATGAGGTATGTATTGAAAATAGATAAAAGAGAATAATTAGTGAAATGAGATTATGAACAGCAGTCTTTCAACTGTTGTAACTAAGTACCTAAAGACATCATTGGTTTGGTTCCTTGGAGATTTAGTACAAATATCCTTCTTCTACAGGAAATTTATCATCAGATATCAGCCCTCTTGTTTTTAGTATCAGAAATGAGGTATGTATTGAAAAGATAAAAGAGAATAATTAGTGAAATGAGATTATGAACAGCAGTCTTTCAACTGTTGTAACTAAGTACCTAAAAACATATTTTTTTTTGTTTCTTTGGAGATTTAGTACAAACATCCTTCTTCCACAGGAACTTTATCATCAGATATCAGCCCTCTTGTTTTTAGTATCAGAAATGAGGTATGTACTGAAAATAGGAAAAGAAATAATTAGTGAAATGAGATTATGAAAAGCAGTCTTTCAACTGTTGTAAATAAGTACCTAAAGACATCATTGGTTTGGGTTCCTGGAGATTTAGTACAAACATCCTTCTTTTACAGGAACTTATCATCAGATATCAGCCTCTTGTTTTTTAGTGTCAGAAATGAGGTTTGTATTGAAAGTACCTAAAAAGAGAATAATTAGTGAAATGAGATTATGAACAGCAGTCTTTCAACTGTTTTAACTAGTACCAAAGGTCATCATTGCTATGGGTCCTCGACGTGGAGATTTAGTTCAAAATTCCTCTTTCTCCAGGAACTTTAGCATCAGATATCAGCCCTCTTGTTTTTTAGTATCAGAAATGAGGTATGTATTGCAAATAGATAAGAGGATAATTAGTGAAATGAGAGTATGAACAGCAGTCTTTCAACTGTTTTAACTAAGTAAACCTAAAGACATCATAGGTTTGGTTCCTTGGCGATTTAGTACAAAACTTCCTTCTTATACAGGAAAACTTTTTCCATCAGATATCAGCCCTCTTGTTTTTAGTATCAGAAATGAGGTATGTATTGAAAATAGATAAAAGAGAATAATTAGTGAAATGTGAGATTATGAACAAGAGTCTTTCAACTGTTGTAAACTAAGTACCTAAAGACCATTCATTGGTTTTGGTTCCTTGGGAGATTTAGTACCAAACATCTTTCTTTTCGTGGATATTTATCATCAGATATCAGCCCTCTTGTTTTTAGTATCAGAAATGAGGTATGAATTGAAAATATGTAAAAGAGAATTAATGAAATGAGATTATGAACAGCAGTCTTTCAACTGTTGTAACTAAGTACCTAAAGACATCATTGGTTTGGTTCCTTGGAGATTTAGTACAAATATCCTTCTTCCTACAGGACTTTATCATCAGATATCAGCCCTTCTTGTTTTTTAGTATCAGAAATGAAGTATGTATTGAAAAGTAGGTAAAGAGAATAATTAGTGAAATGAGATTATGAACAGCAGTCTTTCAACTGTTGTAACTAAGTACCTAAAGACATCATTGGTTTGGTTCCTTGGCGATTTAGTACAAACTTCCTTCTTCTACAGGAACTTTATCATCAGATATCAGCCCTCTTGTTTTTAGTATCAGAAATGAGGTATGAATTGAAAATATGTAAAAGAGAATAATTAGTGAAATGAGATTATGAACAGCAGTCTTTCAACTGTTGTAACTAAGTACCTAAAGACATCATTGGTTTGGTTCCTTGGAGATTTAGTACAAATATCCTTCTTCTACAGGAACTTTATCATCAGATATCAGCCCTCTTGTTTTTAGTATCAGAAATGAGGTATGTATTGAAAATAGATAAAAGAGAATAATTAGTGAAATGAGATTATAAACAGCAGTCTTTCAACTGTTGTAACTAAGTACCTAAAGACATCATTGGTTTGGTTCTTTGGAGAATTAGTACAAACATCTTTCTTCTACAGGAACTTTATCATCAGATATCAGGCCTCTTGTTTTTAGTATCAGAAATGAGGTATGTATTGAAAACAGATAAAAGAATAATAATTAGTGAAATGAGATTATGAACAGCAGTCTTTCAACTGTTGTAACTAAGTACCTAAAGACATCATTGGTTTGGTTTCTTGGCGATTAAGTACAAACATCCTTCTTCTACAGGAAATTTATCATCAAATATCAGCCCTCTTGTTTTTAGTATCAGAAATGAGGTATGTATTGAAAATAGATAAAAGAATAATAATTAGTGAAATGAGATTATGAACAGCAGTCTTTCAACTGTTGTAACTAAGTACCTAAAGACATCATTGGTTTGGTTCCTTGGAGATTTAGTACAAACATCCTTCTTCTACAGGAAATTTATCATCAGATATCAGCCCTCTTGTTTTTAGTATCAGAAATGAGGGAAGTATTGAAAATTGGTAAAAGAGAATAATTAGTGAAATGAGATTATGAACAGCAGTCTTTCAACTGTTGTAACTAAGTACCTAAAGACATCATTGGTTTGGTTCCATGGCGATTTAGTACAAACATCCTTCTTCTACAGGAACTTTATCATTAGATATCAGCCCTCTTGTTTTTAGTATCAGAAATGAGGATATGTATGAAAATAGATAAAAGAATAATTAGTGAAATGAGATTAAAAAACAGCAGTCTTTAAATGAATGAGTCACAGAAGATTTTACTCTTCGTCAGCGGGATTCGCAACGTTGGACTCCGGCGTTTGCTGAGTTAACAACAACCGGATTGCTCTTTAATCACATAGGCCATCCCACGTCCCCAAAAAAAGACGCTTCAAACGTAGTTTTTAAAGCACCCGGCTTTCTCATCCCATAAATGCTGAGTACTCAAAGGCCTGGCCCCATCATTGGTTTGGTTCCTTGGAGATTTAGTACAAACATCCTTCTTCTACAGGAAATTTATCATCAAATATCAGCCCTCTTGTTTTTAGTATCAGAAATGGATATTGTATTAGAAAAAAAGGTAAAAGAGGACTAAATTAGTGAAATAAGATTGATTAACAGCAGTCTTTTCAAACTGTTGGTAACTAAGTACCTAAGACATCATTGGTTGGTTCCTTGGCGATTAGTAAAAACATCCATCTTCTACAGGAACTTATAATCAGATATCAGCCCTCTTGTTTTTAGATCAGAATGAGGTATGTATTGAAAATAGATAAAAGAGAATAATTAGTTGAAATGAGATTATGACAGCAGTCTTTCAACTGTTGTAAAATAGGTATTCAATACATCATGGGTTTGGTTTAGGGTTGGCCGACGCACGGGTGCGGTGCGGGCGTGGTGCGCTCATTTTGGTGCGGTGCGGTGCGGTGCGCATTGCAAAAGATAAAATGGCCTGCGGTGCGGTGCGGTGCGGAAGAAAAAATAAAAGTGCGGTGCGGTGCGGAGCACGAGAAAAATTAGTGGTGCGGTGCGTGGTGCGGGCCTTTTGATCGCACCGCACCGCACCAGCTTCCCGACAAATTTCTAAAAATGAAAAAAAATGGAAAAAAAAATGAAAAAAAAATATATTTTATATATATATATATATATATATATATATATATATATATATATATATATATATATATATATATATATATATATATATATATATATATATGCCCCTTCAGTAGGTGTATTGGCTACAGATTCATAAGAGCGAACAAGAGTAGGAAGGCAGGTTTACAAATGTTATTTTTTGGAGCAAGAAAATTAACTATGTAGGATCACTTACGGTTAGAACAAAACACGCTTACAGTCTGATATTTCTATCCGAGGTTATCAAAATTAACGAGTGATAGGTAAACAAATAGTTTTCCATTTACGATGTTCATTGTCCTATCATTAATGGTACAATAACAAATTTAATCGAATCATATAAATTTAGAGGAGAGAAAGTGCCTTCAATATCGTCTTTCTTATTATCTTGGACGTCATTGTCTGAGGATAATAATACTCTCTTCAGAGTTATTACGAGAGGACGACAAACAAGTGTTTGCTGATTATCATAATGATATCTTTAAATGATTGGAGTACAATGATACAATTGGTTAGAATAAAATTATCATGGGATGGGAAGACATTTATTTTATCATCAGAGCTGCAGTACTGGCAGAGAGATTCATTAAGAGCTCTTGCAACTTTTAACATTAATTTCAGAAAGAACGTCATGTATTATACTAAAAGTTAGCAAATTTAATCTGGCCTTGTATTTTATTTAGTTCCCTCTGAGCCATGGTCGATATGATTACAGTGTGCCGCAATGTCTATATTTTGAAAGAACTTCGCTGAACTCTTGTTTGAGATGGGTGATACAACATTCTAATTTGTTGATGATTGACGGAGTTTTGTTGCTGTTCACTCAGAAAAGAAACAGGAATTTTCTTTATATTAGGCACCAGCTTTCTCATGGACACAGTGAACATCATCTTGGGGATATAGGTTCCATTTCGGCAACATTCCATTAATACGTCAATGAGATATTCACCTGTATGACGCTTCAGTGAGTGGTTCAGAGCACGTCACAAAATTTGACTTCTGAAATAATGTCAACGGCATGGACTCTCAGAGAAAACAAAGAAACTGCTGATGAATATCTGACCATTCGTCGTTGGAGAAAGCTAACTTGGTTGATTATTTGATAGAGGTTATTAATCCTGAAACTTTAATTTTAACTCTATGTCATACATTTTCTTTCAAATAATATCTCTGTAGTATTTCTTTTGAGTAGTGTGTTGAAAGAGACCTTTACTTTCGTTTTATTGTCTCATAGATTTGTATTTTATAGTGATGGGATGATTTTAAATCGTCATCGTCATCGTCATCGTCAAAAATCGGCATATTTTTTCTCAATCTTCATCGTCAATTTTTTTTCGATTATTTTGCAATTAATTGAGCAAATTATTAAGAATTTTGTAATATTAAAACTCAACAATATATATATATATATATATATATATACTATATATATATATATATATATATATAATATATATATATATATATTTATATATATATACTATATATATATATATTATATACATACATACATTTCTGCCCCTGGCCCATCTTATTGGAGGGGCCACACCGCCTCCAGAAAGCCGGCCACTGCTCTTGGGCGGTTCCACAGGTCGAGAAGAGAAGTTACAGTGAAGGTGGTACGAGGGGCGTCGAGGGCGGGGCACTTTAAAAGGAAGTGCTCCATTGTGTCCTGGGATATACGACATCTAGTGCAGATTGGGGAAATAACGTTGTCAAGTTTGAATCTCAATTTATATTTTGTAAGAGTTTTGGATGGTGACCTGATCTGCTCCGGGCAAGGTTAATTTTTTGGTCTTCTTTTGGACAGTGATTCTTCTGTAGGGGAGATGTTTGGGAATGGGGTGTTTAGTAGATTGTTTAATTGGGGCGGTTTTGTAGTATTGTGTTAGTTAATTGTGTATGGATGTGAGATGAGCCAAGACCTATTTGGGGGTTGGGGGGGATGTTCTCTAGTGTCATTATAAAAGTATTTGGTGTAGTGAGGAGGGCGGAAGTTTTAGTCTATTCGGGGGGGGGGGGGTTGGAGAGTATTTTTTGGTGATGGATGGGTTGGATTGAAGTGTTTTCTGGAAAAAATTGTGTCCCAACCATCTTCAAGTGGTAGGGATGGGAAGGTGGTTGTGCGGTCATGTAAAATATGTAAATGCTGGATTGGGGGTTGTTTTAGTACATTCAGTGATTATTCTAAGGACAGTGTTTTGTGTAACTTGTAATTTGTTTAAGTTGGATTGTGAGAGTGCTGGGAACCATGCTGGGAGGCATAGTTTATATTTTGTTACTGAGGAGTTGTTGTAGATTGTGTTAAGGGTGTGTTTTCTGTCGCTGAAGTTGTTTTGGGAGAGTTTCGGAGGTGTTTAATTTCAGTTGGGTTGAGGAAGTAATTGGTCGATGTGGGGGGAGAAAGTCATATGTGTGTCGTAATGAGTCCTAATATTTTTTGGGTTTTTGTTTAGGGGGAAGGGGTTGTTGTTGTAGACTATTGGGTGGAATGTGGATTGGTGGCGGTCTGGGTTAAAAAGGTGATGGAGGATTTAAGGGGGGGGAAGCTGTCATTCTATTGGTGAGTAGCCAAGTTTCTAATTGTTGTAGGTATTCTTGGGTGTGTTGGGTGGCTGTATTTACAAGTGGATGTTGGGAAATGAGATTGATGTCGTCTGCGTAAGTAATAGGTTTGGTGGATTGGTGGGTAAGGGGTGGGCAATCTGCTATAAAGAGATTGAAGAGGAATTGGAGAGACGAATAGCGCTTGGCTTACGCCGTTTTTAGTTTATGGAGTGTGGAGAGGGTTGTTTTTATGGCGTATCTATGGTAAGGAAATTTTGAGAGCCATTTTTATTCATTGCTTTTCTAGGGGGGATTTGAAGATTTTTGTATAAGGATGTATGTGGGGACAGGTTTCAAAGGCTTTGTTAATGTCGATGGCTGTAAGTATGGATCTGTGTGATGGGGATGGGGTTTGAAGCCAATTAATTGGTGAGGGAAGGTGAGGGCTGTTGTTGTTGAATGATTATGATTGCTTTAAATCCGTTGTTGGAATTCTGGAGAGTATGTGTGGGATATTTGTTTAATATTACGTTTCTCCAGCAGTTTGCTGATGGTGGAGAGAGAGGAGAGATTGGGCGATAGGGAGGATGGGGGAATTGGGGTTCTTTTTTGGGTATTCAGTTTTGAGATTATGAATGCGTTGTTTTCCAGTATTGGGGGGTTATATAATATATATATATATATATATATATATATATATATATATATATATATATATATATATATATATATATATATATATATATATATATATATATTATATATATTATTTATATTATTATATATCTATTTTTTTTTTTTTTTTTTGGCTTTACAGACACATCTTAGAGACACCACATTTTATCCACATATTCTTATACACATACTTATATCCAAACCTCTCTTCTTCTTGACAACATCTTACAGACTCCCTATTCCTTATATCCATATGCATGGTGAGAAAAAATTGCCCACATCGTATGTCCTGCGTGTGCGTAGAAAGCGACTAAGGGACGGTGGTAGTTAGTTGGCTGCCCACTACCATTTATCTTTTGCCAGGAGTGCTAATGCATGCCTCGGAGAAGGTTGTGATCGCCGTAAGCGGCCTTCTATCTTTCGGCGAAAATGTATGAATCGTATGGGTACATGGAATGTCAGAGGAATAAATGTTGAGGAGAAGAGGAGAGAGGTGATGGATGTATTTAGAAAGGGCAAATTTGATTTGCTCCCTGTGACTGAAACAAAGTGAAAGGAAAACGGTGAAAATGTGTGGTGTGAAATCTGTTGGTGTGGAAAGGAATGAGAGGGGGGGATAGAAAGATTTGCAATTCCGATGAGTGACTTGTGGTGAGAAAGCTATGGTAGATTTTGTGTGTGTAAGTACTAGAATTCTAATGGTTAAATTTAATTTGAAAAGGTCCAAAATCTGTGTAGTTTTGCGACATAATGTTGAAGAGATGCGATTTTCTGGGATAATCTGAATGATCTTTTGGATGGGGTGAGTAGGAGATTCAGTTCATCTGCCACATATCTGTCCACCGGCCAAGGGTTTTTTACAGTTTTCACCACCACTCACGGGCAAAGCCCTATTCAAGGAGGGGGGTGTAGTACGCTCAAATGTTCACCCTCTAGCGCTAATTACGCATATCAGCACAGACACAGGCTTTAAAGTGAAGAGATTAAATTCAGCAGGAAATACAGAAGATGGAAGAGAATTCCACAGAACAAAGGTGGTGGGAAAGAAGGAAGCACCACAGTGAACTATCCTGGAGTTACTAATGTCAGTACAGAACTCGATACAGCACCCCTTGTAATACGAGGGCGTTACAAAGGTGGTGGATCGCGAGTGATAATTTCCCTCGCGCACCTCGCGCACCTATAGGATAGAGATAAAGCACCAACAGAGCACCGCAAAGATAGTGTCAAGTGAAATAGAAAGTACAGAACAGTTTATAAACCTTTTGGCCTTTGACTCGACCCTATCCAAAAGTTGGATGAAACCGGAGCCACGCCAGATATGAGAGCAGTACTCCATACATGGGGGGATGAGACCATTGTATAGCTGGAGCAACTGAGAAAGGAAAAAAATTCACGCAGTCTAAACATAACTTCCAGTTTCTTTGAGGCCGCCCCAGCAACCGTTGTAATGTGAGGTTTCCAAGACATTTTTTTTGTTTATGTTAAGGCCAAGGATATTTATATTGTCAACAGGAGAGACGAGAGAACCGTCGAAAGAAATAGGAAAGTTAGAAGGTGTTTTGGAGAAGGAGATTTAGAAGTTGGTTTTTAAAGAATTGAATTTCACAAGGTTGAGACGACCCCATCCGGAAATTCTATCCAGATCAAGAAGAATAGAATCGGAAAGATTAAGACGAGAGGCAATTCTAGAAGTAAAAGAGGGAGCAGAATTGATAGGAGTTGAAGAATGAAGGGTCGAGTCATCGGCATATGAGTGGATAGAGTTAGAGGTGCAAGTGAGAAGATCATTAATGAAAAGTAGGAATAAAGTAGGAGATAAGACAGAACCCTGAGGAACACCACTATTGACAGAAAAAGAAGAAGAAATCGCCCTATCAACAACAGCCGACATTGAACGATTTGAAAGAAAGCTAGACATAAGTAAGCAAAGAGAAGGAGGAAACCCAAAGGAGGGAAGCTTGGAGATCAGTGACGCGTTCCATACTCGGTCAAATGCTTTATATATGTCAAGCGCCACCACGCATGTTCCCCGTAACCTAAAGCGAAAAACCATAAATCGGTTAGATAGGAAAGTATATCCGCCAGTTAGACCTCGAGCGCCAAAGCCGTACTGGCGATCGGAATGAGTTTCCAGATGATCTAAGAAGTGAGAGTTGAGAAGGGTTTCAAAGATCTTAGATAGAATACAAGTGAGAGGTGAGAGCTATGGAGCTTCCAACACTGAGGGAAAGTGCTAGTATTGAGACATAGAGAGTGTAGTTAAACGAGGGGCGGTGATAGCACGTAAGCACACTTCCTCAAAACTCGATGAGGAATGACATCCGGCATACCCGCCTTTCTAACGTTTATAGATTTCAGGGGCCCATGCACACTATCGAATGGTAATCAAGCAGAGGCATAGGACACCTGAGATGAGAAGGAGAAGGAAGAGGAATGCCAGAATCGTCCAGGGTTGAGTTAGAGGAAAATAGGAGGCCGAAGAGATTGGCCTTTTCAATTGGAGAATTAGCAACAGAATCATCAGATCGAATAAGAGGAGGAAAGGCAGATTTACAGAAGTTGCTAGAGATGTTTTTGGCAAGAGGCCAGAAAGATTTGTCAGTAGGAGAACCAAGGAGGTTAGCGCACTTTCGTTTGATGAAAGCCCGCTTTGCTCGTCGAAGAGATCCTTGGCAACGATTCTAAGGTGAAAGGAAAATTAGCGAGAAGTGATAGAGAGAATGAGAATTTTTCCACCCCCGATACGCACTGTCTCTAGCCTGAATGGCCAGAGAACAAGCACGATCGAACCATGGATTATGAGGAGAGAAAGATTTAGTTGAAGAAGGAATGAACCTGCTCATCCCATCAACGATTACAGCTTCCTCCTTATCTTTTAAATCCTTATGTATCCATCATTATGGCTTACTGAGGTAGCCAATTTGTTATCATCTGTAAAATTGGAAACCTTTCATTTAAATCCCTGGTCTAAATATTTTATACATATATGAGGAACAGCCACTTGACCTAAGAAATCGTTACGGACCTCAAACATGTCTCCTCATTTCCATTAATATATACTTTTCATTTTCATTGATTAACTATTATTATTATTATTATTATTATTATTATTATTATAAAAAACTTCTTTTTAACGTGCTTTATCCCCTTTTCAGAGGGTAACACGGGGGGACTACAGGAAATCGAACTTTAAGGCCGGCTATCCCAAACCAGCGCCACCAACGTGTTCGCAGTCGAGTTTTAATTCTTGCCCCCAGGAAGATAAAACTCCAACTGCTACGCGGAGGATTGAACCAGCGTCCTCTCGCATGAGAGTCGGCGGGTCAACCTCCTACGCCAGAAGGCGTTATTATTATTATTATTATTATTATTATTATTATTATTATTATTAAGAGACTTAAGGAATCAAAAAATTTTGATCGCTTAAATAATTTTGGGGGTCGAACCCCCTGACCCCTTGTAAAACCTTTATATATATATATATATATATATATATATATATATATATATATATATATATATATATATATATATATAATATATATATAATATATATATATATATATATATATATATAGAGAGAGAGAGAGAGAGAGGAGAGAAGAGAGAGAGAGAGAGAGAGAAATTTTTTAAAAATACTTTTTCAATTAATTCATCCGTTCATACCGTTCATCGTCAAAATGATTTTAATGTCATCGTCAAAATTTTATCATCGTCCCATCACTAGTATTATATTAGTTTTCGAAGAGTAATCTGGATTCGCATTCTTAAAGCTGGAGTCCAGGATCCTCCAGTTAAAGTAGTCAGGTTCCTTAGCGACATATTTATTTGTTTGCCTAATAGTTCTAAACCTGGATGTCATTCTTCCTTTCCGAGAATAATACAAAGTGTACGGTTTGCGTTGTCATGGGGAAACAATATCGAAGTAATCCCAAAACCATTACTGGATAAGGATACCATTGCGGAATTGCTTCAACAATTGATTTCGAGCGAATATACTCACAAGTACGAGCCTATCAATATTCATATTGCTAGATTTCGATTGTGACTCAAATTACTGTCACTACTGAGACGCAACAGTCAGCTTCATTAATCAATTTCTCCACAAAAGTTGGTTTAATTTTCTAACAAGTTCCCCGCCAGAACATTTTTCTAAAATCGGCATCCAAGTTTCCGAGTGCGATGCAAATAATTTGATTTTAATGTTTGTGATAGCGAGAGTCAATGCGAATATATTATATATATATATATATATATATATTATATGATATATATATATATATATTATATATATATATATATATATATAGTATAATAATATATATATATATATATATATATATTTTTTCTTTATACATTTTCTCAAAGAAAAAAATAGTTGTTGAATTGTTAGTTTACAAACCAATTTTAGCTTTTCTTGTGATTTACAAAATTAAAGATATCGTACGGTGTTATTAAAGCACTGCATGCAAAATGTTTATAAGGTAGTTTTGAAAATAGATAACGGGAGTATGCTCCAGACTTTACCAGTGGAGTACATGTAAGGTTGAGCATATCTGTTAAGTCTGAGGTCAGAAAGAGCATAGAGAAATATGAGATAAGGTCACGAGAAAAATAAACAAGAAAAATATTAAGAACAGACTGAGGTTTGAGTCATGTGTTTTCAAAGAAGAAGTTATAGCTGTGTGAAAGATTATGTGGAATGGAAAAGATGGAGGAACTGAGCTTTTGAGTAATTGAAAACAACCTTGTCCTCAATGCCTCAAGAAATTCGAGAAAGATCAGATGCTAGTTGATCCAAGTGTGACCAAAGGGTTAGCTAATTGTTGTTGAAAAGGACGTCTATCGAAATGAGGGGAGTAATGAAAGGTGAAGTCGTCGGCATATGAGTGGATATGTGATGAAGCAATAGAAAAGTAGAAAGAGTTATGGATAAAACAGAACCATGAGTAACACCGCTATTTATAGATTTAAAGGATGAGCGGTGGCATTTACCAAAATACTGAAGGAAAGAGGACCAAGAAACAGAAAGACTAGAAAAAAGATCGTCAGTAGAACGGTTCTTACGAAAGCCGCATTAGCGAGCAAAGAAAAGATTAGAAGAATTGAGATGTTTTCAAATCTTCCTACTAGGATAGGTTCGAAAACTATAGAAAGAGCAGAGGGTGGAAGGGTAAACTGAAGTTATGCCGACGGTAAATACTTAAAAAGGGCAAGAGGAAGAAGCAAAGTTAAGAGTTAACTTTTTTGAATATCAGGCAAGGACGTGAAAAAGGAGCCCAGTAAGATTATTGCATTTTCTACTGAAGAAAAGAATTTTTCGTGTCATGCGAGAAAAGATCTCTTGCACGATTTGGTAATGAATATTAAATTGAAAAGGTTTCTGGAATTTTAAAGATTGACATAATTCCTAAAGGCAGCGTCCCCTGCGGCTAATAGCACGCTGAGAACAGGCAGAGTTTAACCAAGGTTATCTAGGTTTAGCTGAAGGTAAAGATCATGGGGTGCACGCTTCCATGCCAGAGAGAATTAGCTCCTTTGCACACTCCGAGAGACCCTTTCCACGAAAACTGTAGTCATTCCATGGGAAATCAAGAAAGTACGACCGCAAGTCCGACATGCATAAACGTTTTCTCGCGGTAGGCGGGGGCGGGGTATTTCTTGCGGAAGATTTGAAGAGATAGAACAGAAACAGAGATATGGAGTAGTGTTTGGAGAACATACAGAGAGGAAAGAATTTAACAGAATAAGGATAAAAATTAGAGATTAGGAAAACGGTCTAGAATGTTGGGTTCATCTCAAAGACGATAAGAGACGAGTTGGGAGCTGCACTAACTGCTCGAGGTAATTCTGAAATAGAAAAAGCGTAAGTCATCAAAGGTCAATCAACTTTATCTTGAGATTGGAGAAAGCAATGGCCATGTGTGACGTTGAAATAAACAAGGAATGTGATTTCAGAGAATGTGAAGAAGAAAGAAAGTTCTAATTTATTAGACAGGTTAGCTTGAGGCCATTAGGTAGAAAAAGGAACTCCAAATCAAAGACATGGGAACAAAATCATTGCACACCATTGGCACAACTGCCTTGGCTGAAAATTTGGAGGGAAGAAGAAATGTAGGAGGTTAACAGAAGTTAGAGTTGAAGTCAGAAAGCCTTCAAAAACCTAAGATTTCGGTTAAGAATAAGAGATTGAGGTCCAGCGGAAGTAATGTTTGACTGTTCAACAATGTGAAAACTATAGAGTTACAACCACAATATACCAGGAATAAATGAAGAAAATCGTCAGTAATCAAAACAGGCCTGTAATTCCGTGGCCGGCACCAACTCCATTCATCGGAGGTCGGCAATGGACTTTATGATGACGGGGGTTGTGCTGGATAAGGGGGCTATTTTTTGGAAGGCACCCATATAGTTCTCCGAGACTAATCGCGTGGCTGCCATTTATTGCCATTTTATTTTTCTTTTAAGAGGTAAGGTTGTCTGCAATTGGATTTAATGGCCTGTGTGATAAGGGAGAGCTTACTCCAATGTAAGAAGAATGTGGATATGAGACAAAAAGGGAGAACCATTGAGTACTGGAGTGTCATGGGATGTACTCTAAGACTCCATATATGCCCAATGGTGGGTAATCGCATCGCTTCAGGAGCGCTACTTCCCTCTCCATATATAAATATATATTATATATATTATATATATATTATATATATCTCTACATTTAAGGTCGAAACATAAACTTTTATATATATATATTATATATATATGTTACGGAGTGTAAAAGAATATCTTACACTCCTTGAAGGCCGGATGAAAGTTTTTACAATTTTAGAAAAGTTTACCATAAAAGCTGGGGAAAGAACTAGGTTAATCGTTATTATTAACTTACACTTTCAATAGTAAATTACCTGCTAGTATATATTCACTAGTAAGTATGAAGAATGAAAACATCAGCGACTGTGGCGAAGAATCAAGTTTCTTGATTTTTGTTATGTAGGTTTTTTAATCCTAATGACCAGGAAAGGTCGCTGGACTTTGAACTTCCACACAGGTTGCGCTGTTTATTTTTAGAGTGATAGGGATCGTAATGATGTGGTATGATAAAAGGACAGTGAGTAATAATGAGAAGGGGTGAAATAAAAGAGAGGAAAAAGAAAAAGTTTTATTACAACACTTGGTTCTAACATTAACTGAAATCAAATGTCTTTAGTTTACAAACATTCGATTGAAACTAACGACGACAAAGAAATTTAGACAATAAGTCGTCTGGCGAATACACAAGGACAAACTCACAGCAAAATAATTAAGAACAAAACAACACTTATCTTAATGAGAGCAGACACCAACACTGGTGATAAACAAAACAACAACTTGTCAAGAGATACACAATAACTTGATCAAAACAAAGTCACAAATAACCCAGTCATGGGTTTAATGAGTTCAGAACGGGGCGTAAATGGACGTATCCGAATTAAAAATACGCAAGTAGCCCAACAATGAGAACTAAATGAGCCTGGCAGTGGGATATAAAGTAGCCCGGCAATGGGATGAATACAACTGACTGTAGCTCAAAATTGGGATGTAAATAACAAACTGTAACCCAGCATTGGGATGGATATAACTGAACTGTAGCCCAGCATTGGGACGTAGTAATAAGTAATGCTTGTAGCCCAGCATTGGGACCTAAAAGAGAAAATGATATGTAATGTCTTTCTAGACTTACATTTTATTCTTTATTATATGTGATCATTATATTGCATAATGTTTTAATTTTCCTTTTACTTACCCCAATTGGGGATTTTTCTTAACTTTACGTATACTTAGCGATTATTAAGACGGAGTATGATATCTCCGATGAAAGAACCGCAATAAGAAACTGTAATATGAGAAGCATTTATGTAACTATTATAATGATAATTTGTTATTACATATGTTATGTTTATTTCAATTAATTAAGAATAGATTCAGTCAAGATTAGAAAACAAGTATGACTAACCTTATGGGTCCGTGGAATTATAATTTATCAGAATTTTTTATAAATATAATAATAATTAATCGAGAACTTGTCTCAAAACAGTAGCTGAAACACATGAATATCATATAGTGAATTGTATAATTAAGTGAAGTTATTAATTACAATTAAATACTATAATAAGATTAAAAGAAGACTTATTTTAAAGTCAGAGTTGGATTTAACTTTTAGTCAGAGTTGGAATTAGCTTTTTAATCAGAGTTGGATACTTGGGCATAGGAGTGAAGGTAGACACCCCTACATCCCTCCCTGATAAAATTGAGCTTCCCCCCCGTTTTGAACGTTTAGGTTTAAAACTAATTCAAACGAGGAGAGGGACAAGGAATTAGGTGACTTGTTGACAAAGACTTATAAACAAAATTTAGTACATATTAGGATCATCAAGGTGTGACAAAGTTACAAAGGTGGATTCTTCATCCCTGATGACTTTAAACCACTGCTGAATCATCATTTCTCTTTGTTGTCCGCTTAAACTACTCCACCGAAGGTTCCGCATTGCCCAACGAACACTAGATCGTTGGATGGAAACAGATTCCGGATCAATGCGAGGGTCATACATAGTATCAGAAATCACAGTTCTTGAAGAACTGTGCGACCTGGCCTGGGAAGATACCGACAATCCTTGATAACTAGATAAAGAATGATGTCCAACGGACGTAGATGAAGCAGCTGAATAAGGATGAAGACGTGACGACTGAAATGTGTGTCCAAAGCCGACAGGTTGTTCAGACCCTGGACGTACAAAACGTTGTGAATGTTGGCCTGAAGTTGAAGCAGAGGCAAAGGGAACATGAGTTACATTAACATCAGAGGTAGTTCGTATTGCAGATTGAATAATACGCTCTCTCTGTTTCATTTATACTGGGATATATACGTAGGGGTTAATTCGGGGATATTTTAGCTATATATATTGAATACTATCAACTCGGTTTTCTTCGCGATCGCATTGTATTCTTTTGTAAAGACGTGCCCGAGAAAAGCCTATTCTCCAGTTAGGAAAGTGCCTTAATACCTAGCGCCATATTTTTTTTAAAAATGCGAAATTATTCCGTTAGGAAACACAATTCTAGGATAGTGCACTTCTTCTTAAAAATTAGTTCTTATGTGCATTAAGTTAGCGAATGATAAGTCATTCAAAGAAGCTCTCTTGGATGCGCACGATTGCGGATGTGTCTTTGTTTCACGTCAGTGAAATTTAAGAGTTATATAGAATTCAATAGTTCACAATGTTTCTTATATATTATTATTACTGTGAAGTATAGGTGACACATTCAGGTATATAAGACAAATGAAGTATTTTTTCATAATAAATTGGTCCAGAACATTCGTTCCGATAGTAATAATATAGGTGTTTGTGCTTATGTCCACAGACATATGAGAATTAACTAACATATGACTAATAAATTTGTTATTAGCACTAAATGGTGAATAATGATTATACGCATGGGCCTTCTGGATACAATAACTGAAAGATAATTATTTCTAATGAAATAGAGCATATATGTTCCATGAATCCCTAATCTTCGCTTGATGCGTTTTAAATTAAATGTGTATATGTCGTAGATCGGTGGGATAAACAAAATATTATTATACTCTATTACAACTTATGGAGTATATTTTTATTTGTGATTTATAAGCTATATTTAATATTAGTGATAGTCATTATCATGAATGGCATATATATAATAGGAAAACATTATCCATCTGAGAAATATATCCTAAGACTAAGGCTCCATAACATATACTTTATTACTTCACTCACGAATTATAGATTTGGTATAATATGTCACTCGGATAGTAATATCCAGTTGCCAAGCCATTAGTGTGAAGATGGACCATATTAATGGATCACTTACACTGTTGTATCTACAGCATTAATATTAATGAGTTGCCTTGAACTCTCACGTATTGAACTAATTGCGAGATATATTATTACTAATTCTCTAAATACAATACGTATATATTTATTAAAAATTAAAAAAGTTTACTTAGAGATAATTTACCGTATTCGTATCCGAATCATAGAAACAGCAATAAAAGATTAAACACCAAATATAAATATAATATTCGATATAATATAATCTAAACCAACTTGATATTATATTTGAACACAACCCCAAATACTAACATTAATACTCAAACCACAAATTAACAACATTACAATTCGTTTTAACTCACATAAAAATATAATATAAAACATAAGAGATAGAGAAAGCGAAGATGCGAGATCAAAACGAATATATAATAACACAGAGATGAGGGTTTAAAAGGCTCAAAAATCATACAAAGAATTAGAGTGAGAATATGATAAAAGTTTAAAAATAAAATAATAATAATTGTGAATGATAGGAAGTTATTATTATTAAAATGTTATATAAAAGTATTGCATTATAGTTGAATTAACTTAATTTTTCGTAGATTAATAAAAATCTCTAGTAAAGAACCAATAACAGTATTCAATTGAATATATAATTAATTAATATATACAATTGTGTGGTATTCCCTGTAGGAGAGTCACAAACGGTCTCTCATATTGGGTTTGATGATTGTTAAAATAATTTTTATTAGAAAGTAGACATAACCAATATCATCTAATAATATAAAATGTTTGTTATATATCCACCCAAGGAGTATGATAAATTTTTATAACCCGTCCATTACGTCCCCCGCGCTTGCGATTTACCGAACTTCCCCAGACAAGTAACTAAAGTGAATGTGAGATATCTAAAGTGGCTTTATAATGATTAGAGTTAGGTTAGAACCTCATAAATTTTTTTAAGTTAAAGTCAAGTAGTGCCGAGTGCCTATGCTGAGCGAATAAGCATTGCCTTTTTATGATTGCGTATCATTTAGGTTTAAGTTATGCGCTGATTAACAAATCCCTATAAATTGCTCAGTTCTATGTGTATTTATTTAGGTATTTGAATATTCACGGTATTATAAGTTAAATATAAAAATTACCTATTTGAAAGAATTTAAAAAAAAGTGTACATCTTCTACATTCATAATTACAAAGTTTAGGTACATAAGTCAAATTTAAATCTATCAACATCATGAGTGAAATCAAATTGTTATTACTATATATATGTAAAATTAAAAACCGAAAAGAATGAGGTGAAAATAAAACAAGGAACTTTTCTAACTATAAAATTCAAATACGCTCACTTAAATCTTTAACTTTTATATTCCAAAAAATCAACCATATATTCTAACCACCTTCGTAAAAACAATCGGTACAAGTGTCATAGGTTCCTGTGGCCAATAAAAAGCTTTCTGTTATAAGTTCCTGGTTACCCTCCCTAAATTATTGTTAGCTTAGGTGTGAAGCCCCTCCCCCGCATTAAAGGACAAATATATGATACTCGAGAGTCACGCTGTTGTTAACAATATGTTAAAATTTATATAATTTTTAACAATCTTATTTTACACTTAGGTTAATTCACGTTATGATATCTATTAATACAGAGAATAGTTTGTTAGTGTCAGAGATTCCATGAGCGAGAATCTCGTGATACCTTAAAAGTAGTCAATAAGTGAGCCCACGTGTCGGTATAGTTGAGACATTGCATCCTTGATGTAAACAGACAGACTATTGATCTACAAACGATAAGTTTTATTAAACATTTATTCATACTAATATATAAGTGTAGTGCTGATGAGACTGACTCCAGCACTACTGTTCAACCTAGATATTGTAGTAATAATATCATTACTAACTTAATTAGCGAAAAATTCGGATAAGTAGTATGAGTAATCACCTAAGCAGTTCTTAAATTATAATCCGCTTATGTATTAAGTTAACTCACTGTGTACAAATAGAGTAGAGATTCGTCATATAAGTATCTGTGTTAATAACCTACGTAGTGGACAGTTATCTAAGAAATGTCACATGGGAATTGATTTATTAAATGGTATTACTCATATATATTACCCTAATGAACTAGTATCCCTCTGTGGTTTTTATAATAACTATAATTATGATCTTATATACCTAGGAATACATTTACTATCTTATCAGATATTGATACTCGTTTAATTAATATTAAGATGGAGATAATTTGAGAGATCCGAGTGAACATCTGTGAGACTTACTCTAATCCGTACCTGACACGATAAGCCTAAAATTTCATACAACCTAGATGATCTATTGAGTTCTGGAGTATTGGGAGATACGTTAGTTCGGTGAGAGTATATATGATATAGTATATCCTGAGTTACAGTGATTTTACAACACCTCGAATTTTATTTGATATATCTTAGTTTATAACAAATATTATTATATTACTAGTATTGACTACACACAAGTACTCTATTAGTCCATTTAAAAGTAGACTATAATTGCTAGATCTCTTAAGTTGTATATCGAGAGATAGTCCTTATTAGTGAGGACATTTTATATCCGAGGTAGTGTAAGGTACCTCTCACTACAAATAAGACACAGTATACAGTTCTAGGAGTAGGAGGTGTAAGAGATTAGGAAAAATTCTACAATCGTACGTAGACACTCGGCCTTTACGTTGTCTTCTTATCCTTTTGCAGTAACTTGAGCAAAACCGAGGTAACTTATATAATTAAGCACTGTTGTCTGTAGATGTCCTCTACTTTTAATCACCAAATTATTCTACACACAATATCTGCGTGTGTGTGAGTAGAAGTAGTTAGGGTGAGAATCTAAATATATATAAACTAGAAGTTATCAGATGAAAAATGATACGAAAATTGAGTATCATTTCGATCTTTTGAACTACATTAGGTTTACTTAAGAGGAACTCTGTGAGTTTGAATTATTATGTATGTGAGAAGTAATAAAATCCGAAGTTTGGATGTTTCATATAGAATCTATTCTTATTGATGAATATATGTTTATCCACCATGATTATTGATGATTTAAAAAGAAGCCGTGTTAACAAGGGCAATAGATTCTAATCATTACTATGTACTAGCTTGCTATGGTGATAGTAATCTGTAGGATCAGGTCTTATGTATGGTCGATGAGTCTGAGTTCGAAAATAATTACTATAGTATGGATGATATCGGGCCTATGTTCGCCTATAAAAATTGTCACGAACTGGTGAAAAAATTATATTTTAGGAAGAATACTCACGGGAGTAATTACAAGAATAGTTCATAGGAACATTACACACTCGATTAGGAGGTATCGGAACATACGAATATCCATGTTCACGAAAGTTATATTTATTGGGTGATTTATTAGTTTGTGAGTATGGTTTTCGCGAATTGTTTTCAGGAACATTACGAATTTGGTTCTCCTGAATAAGATTTCTTTCGCGTTCAGACCTATAATAATTTTCCGAAAATTTGGCTGAATTGTAATGATCTGAAATGATCGTAATATCTGTTATGGTTTAAAACAGATTGAGAAGGTAACGGTGTAAAACCGGGAGGAACAGAAACAGAATCATAAGCATTAGTGTACAAAGAAGGATAGAAGTTTTCATACCTTCTATGTTCTCTAATTTGTGATTGAGGAGGATTATATGGCCCAACTTTTAAGTTAGGGTTCCGCGCATAAGCGGAATCAAGATTATCTATAACTGCAGTATGTAATAAATGATACAATTTGAGGGTCATTTCTTAAATTTTAGTGATGGTGTAATCGTAATGTTGAAAGACGAAAAAACTAACTCAAGCGGTAAATGAATAAGACGTCTTGTAAACTCAGGTACAACAAAAAATATATATGAATATACGATATGCACGAGCACAAACCGACAACACACCATACGAAATCACAAGACGTTCCCCTGATTCGTGGTCAGCCAAACTAACCTTTTATTTTATGTTACCCGTGAGAGTGTTAAATAAGAATATCTTTCACACTCCTGAGGCCGGTATGAAGTTTTACCGATTTGATAAAAGTTGTGTACCATAAATATGCTGGAGAAAAACAGGTTAATCGTTTATTATTATTCTCACACTTTCAATATGACTAAATTATCTCCTCTCTAATGTATTATATATTCACTAGTAAGTATATTGGAAGCAATTGTACAAAACTATCACAGCGACTTGGCGTAAGAATATCTCAAGTTTTCTTGATTTTTTAAGTACGGAGTATTTTAATCCATATACCACAGGTAAAGGTCGCTGAACTTTGAACTTTATCCACATCAGGTGATGCGCTGGTTTATTTTTTAGTGTACATAGTGATAGGATGATGTATATGAAAGAACTACATGTAGCAAATTCATTATTAACAATTGCAACCTTGTGTCTTAAATAAAAGAGAGAAAATGAAAGTTTTTATTACAACACTTGTGTTTTAATATACAATATCTCAACATATTGAAATCAAATGTCTTTTAGTTTAACATACATTCGATGACAACGAACGGTCAAAGATTATTTTGAACCAATAAAGTACGGAAATCTGATTGCGGAATACACAAGGACAAACTCACAATCAAAATAATTAAGAACAAAAAACACTTATCTTATGAGAGCTAGACACCAACAACTTGTCCAGCGAAGTTAATAAACAGAACAAACAACATGTTTCAACGATGATTAAGAAATTACTTGAATCAAAAGCAAAGTTCACAATAAAATAAACCGCAGTTCATGGAGGTTGATATTGAGTTTCAGAAACGGGGCAGTTCTAAAATGAGCGTATCCTCGTGATATCTTAAAATACGTCTACATCAAAGAGATTTGGCTTTCGTCAGTACGATTTCCGCCAACAATGAGAACTAAATGAGCCTGGCTGAGATCGGGAACTAAAGTAGCCCGGTCTATGGGATGAATACGAACTGGACTGCAGGCTCAACAAAATTCGGTGATTGT
>JABUQX010045540.1:0-20884 GCA_015478945.1 Trachelipus rathkii | reverse complement strand
CCAAATAAACATTGAAAAAAAAAAAGAATTTATGACAAAAAAATTTTAATAATTTCTAATTAATAATAATAATAATAATTTACACGTTTTTAAACAACAATAGGCACTTTATATACGAGTAGGCCTATGTTACGCACATTTCATGTTAAACTGAATGAAGTAGTATATACTATTTGGAAATTCCATAACTTTGTTTAAAAAGGTGACAATAGCTTTTAATTGAAAATAATAAAAGAATAATCTTTCAACAATCATAAAAAATCAAAATATTTTATTCTCTCTAATAGATTACAACATGGTTGTGTTTACATATTTATATATAATACAAAATAATAATTAGATGAGAAAGTAATAGTAAAAAATAATAATAATAAAGATTATTAGGTTGTCATTTATTACATCTTAAACAACTAACAACTTGATATCAGGCTGCGGAGTGGCGTAACAATAAATTTTTCGGCTCAGACCTTTCTTAAATTAAAAAATTTGATATTCGCATTCTCGACTTCAAATTAAACAAAAAAGTTTCGGACTCTTGGCCCATTTACATAGGAAACTTTTCGACTCTGGAACTCCACTTGCACAAGAATTTTCGACTTCCGACTCCGACTCCACTGGCACAGAATTTTTTCAACTCCGACTCCTGGAAAATTGCAGACTTCCACGACTCTGACCTCCACCCCTCACTTTATATTACCAGTATGTAAGCACATTTCGTAAAAAAATGATACAGTATTGATTAGCACATTTTTTTATCCTTACACAGATAGAAAGAGAAGATAGGTATAGAAAACATAAACAAATGTCTTATTAGGTCTACCATAACATAAAAATAGAATTAACAATTATTATTTGGAAAAAACTAAAAAAAAAAATGACATTTTTATATCAAGTTTATACTGACCGGTTTTCCCCGACGCTCGACCAGGACCCCGAAATTGAAAAACTTAATAACTTTAAAAAAAAGCTTATTAGGTTGTCATTTATTTCTTAAACTAACAACTTTAAAAATAGACTTCCCAATATGCATCTAAGTCAAAATTCTGATATCTTAATTCTACGAGATTCACGAGGTCTTAGAATTTTTTTGCAAAAAAAAAAAAAAAATTTTTTCCAACTTTGGGAAATTTTTTTGACTAGTAGGTGTAAGTTATTTACTTAAATTTTTATATATGGTTACTACTTAAAAACCGTTTCGCTAATTGAAGAAAAATGTTTTAATTTTTAAAAAAAATAATAGTAATATGAAAGTGACAGGCTCTCCCCTCTGAGAGCAATTTTCCCCGCATTTACAGTAATATATATATATATATATATATATATATATATATATATATATATATTATATTTTATATTTATATATATATATATATATATATATATAATATATATTACATATATGATAAGTATTTGATCTTCTATGCCAGTAGTATAGAAAACAAAATATAATTACTGTCGTAGCGGCGGAGTTGATTATGAAATATAATAATGATGAAAATATAATAATGAGACTAATATAGATATTATTATTGTTTCAGAAATTGTAGAAATAAATGATTAATGATTAAATAGATGTAAAGTAAAGTAAAAATAACTATAAGAGTCGCAGGCTTTCCATTACAACGCCTTTAGTATTTTTTCTGTTTTTAATTGATATACATTTATTAAGATTTAAAAAGAGAAACAACAAGAATTATAAGAATAAAAGGAATAGAGAAAACAATTACGAAGAGAAAAGGACATAATAAAATAATAGAAAGAACCAAGAACATAGGTTGCGCAACCAAAGGAAACAACCAAAGGAAATAACCAGACCAAAGGAAATAACCAGACCAGAAGGAATAACCAGAAATAGGAAAATATTATCTAAGACAAAAGAATAGATCATCATCATATTTAAAATGGGTTACACCGTTTTTCCCATCGTATAAATCCATTCAAACATCATTCATTCATCAACAATCATAAAAGAACATCAGATTAACAAAGAGATACTATCTTTCCATCGGGACCCTTGAACCCTGAGAGTAAATTTACCACGGAATTTATGTCAGTGCGCGTACTCTGCTCGCTTATTCCGCTTGAAATGCCAACTGGAAGAGGAAGAAAGTAAAATCGCGATGATATCCAGTAAAGAAAGATGCCCTACCTTTTCAGGAAAAGAAGAAGAATACAGAGACTGGAGAGAACGAGTGGAGGATTGGTTGATAGTGGAGGAAAAAGTAAAATATCCTGGTTTGGAAATACGTCTAGCACTGAAAGGAAAAGCACACGAAATATGTATAGATTTAGAAAGAGAAAAGTTAAAAAAAGATAAAGAGGGAGTAACATTGATATTAAAAACCCTGGATGCAGTATATAAAAAAGACAGTAGGATGGATAAATTGGAGAAAACCATGAAATTATTCCGAATTGAAAGAAGAAAAGATGAAACCATGAAAGATTATATACTAAGATATGAAAAATATTCCAGGGAATGTGAAAATGCGGGAGGTGGTAAAATGTCACAGGAAATGAAAGGAAGTCATCTTCTGGGACAAGCAAAATTGAATTCAAATGATCTTCATGTAGCGTTGGGAGCCTGCGGCAAGGAAGAATATAGTTATGGAAATATTAAAAATGTACTCACACGCATTTTTCAGGAACAAAAGGAAAAAGTAGAAGAGAATAAAGAAGACTGTTGGATGGAAGGAGACAAGAAAAATCCGGTTAACAAGAAATATGGAACTATTACTAAATGTTTTAAGTGCAGATCAGAAACACATTGGGCGAACAAATGTCCAGTGAATACGAGATTGTGTTATATTTGCAACTCAAGAGAACATTGGGCAATAGATTGTCCAAGGAATTGGAAGAATAAAGGAAAAATAGAACAAACAGAAAGAAATAAAGGTAATCAAAGAGAAGAGATAAGATACGTCTGGCAAATGAACAATGATGAAGAACAAGAAAGTTTGTAGGAACTGAAAGAAATGAAGGCAATAAAAGAGAAGAAATAAGATACGTCTGGAAAATGAACAATGATGAAGAACAAGAAAGTTTAGTGGAACTGCAAGACGAAATATACGGCATAATAGACTCCGGAAGTGCAAGAACGGTGTGTGGTAATTTTTATATGGAAAGAATTTTGAGTAGATTAACCAAAGAACAAATTGAAGAAATGAACAAAAAAGCTATAGAAGACCACACTGCGTTTCATTTTGGAGAAACATTATGTAAAGGGATAAAGAATGTTGATATACCTACAAAATTAATGGGAAACAAAGTAAGTATAAGAACTACAATAATAGAAGGAAACGTTCCCTGGTTGATTGGAAAAGAAACTTTAGAGAAAATAGGAGCAGTAATAGACTTCGAGAAAGGAATAGTTATAGCAAAGCGTTTTTCAGACTACATAATACCATGTAAAGGGAAGAATGAAAAACATCTGAAGATTGCATTGATAAAGAAACTGGAAACCGCACAAGATGTGGCTTGGAATAGACAGGGAATGGTGGACCAACAAGGAAATAATTGGAAAAAGAATAGAAAAACTTCATTTACAATTCGGACATGCTAGTAGTGGAAATTTAATTGGAATTTGTAATGATGCGTATAAGAAGAATGAAGAGTATCAAAGATTTAAGAAGACCTTGGAAAGGAAAATAATAGACATAGTAGGCAAGTGCGATACATGCATAAAATATAAGAAAACACCCGCTAGGCCAATAGTTGGAATGCCTATGGCAAAACATTTCGATGAAGTAAGGGTGGTTATACAAGAAGAGCAAGAACACCTAAGCGAAACGGAATCAGAAACAGAACCTGAATCAGAAGAAGAAGAAGAAGAAGATGAGAACCAAGGAGAGGAAGAACAAGGAACACCGAAGGTGAGATTAGGGGAATCTTATGAGATAGTGGACAAAGAATCGAAGGAAAAATCAAGAATAAGAATAACAAGTAGAGCTGGAAAAGCAACTAGCCAAAAATGGTCAGATAGCTACAACATAATAGATTTAGATCATGGAAATGAGAAATGGATAGATTTGAGAAATTTCCAAGATATAAAACATATAGATGGGGATGAAATATGGTTAGGAGATTTCGAAAATGAAGAGATACATAGAGCAAAAATGGATGAACTTAGTAGCTGGAAAAAGAAAGGAGTGTACGAGTCTGTACAAGAAAGGAATCAAAAAGCTATTACGACTAGATGGATCATTACAGAAAAATCAGAAAACGGAAGAAGAAAATGCAAAGCCCGTCTTGTTGCTCGAGGTTTTGAGGAACAAGGAGATTTAACAACTGATTCACCAACATGTGCCAACGAATCATTAAAAATGTGTCTTGCTGTAATTCAGAAAAATGGATGGAAATGCAAAACATTAGATATTAAAACAGCTTATCTACAAGGTAAACCCATAGAGAGAAATGTGTATTTAAAACCTCCAAGAGAAGCAAAAACCAACTACCTATGGAAGTTGAAGAAAACTGTGTATGGTTTAAAAGACGCAGCTAGAATATGGTACGAAAGCATCATGGACATAATAAAATCACTTGGAGGAACAAAGAGTAAGTTGGAACCAACTATAGTATATTGGAGGAAAAACAGCCGAATCATCGGCCTAATGTGCATACATGTGGACGATATTTGCTATGGAGGGAATACTGAGTTTGAAGAAAAAATAATTCTAGAACTAAAAAGGAAATTGGAAATAGGAAAAGAGAGTGAAAGGAAATTTTGTTACATTGGTTTGAATGTGGATCAACAAAATGAGGAAATTATCCTAGAGCAGAATTCCTATGTAAGAAATATGAAAGTACCAGATAAAAAAAGATTTAAGGAAGAGAGGATATTAAATAAAGAAGAACAAACAGAATACAGATCAATGGTTGGACAATTAAACTGGATAGCTCAACAAACCAGACCAGAAATATCTTACAATGTAAGTTGATGAGAATAAATTTGGGTGCGGAAACGCAACAACAACAAGAGATCATTGAAAAAGAATAAAATTATAGAACAAGTAAAAGAAAAGGAAAACCAGATAATCATCCTACCCTTAAGGGTTAGAACAAAAATGGGAATCTTTTCTGAGCCTCTTAATAACGTGGGAAATGACAAATCTCAATTGGTACATAAATAAGTATATAGATGAATTTAACCAACAGGAGTCCCTTATAATTGGAAATCAACAGGTGGCAAAGAGAGTGGCGAGATCCACTCTAGAAGCGGAGGCATTGGGTTTAGGTGAGGCTGCCGATGCTGGAATATATCTGAAAGCTTTATGGGAAGAAGTAACTGAAGAAAACCTACCAATATTGATGAGAACAGATTGTCAAAGCCTTGAAAGAGCACTACACTCAACTTCGGCAGTACTAAATAAAAGACTAAGAATAGATATGGCATATCTCAAAGAAATAATCGAGGAAAAAGAAATAGAAGAAATCAAATGGATAAAATCACAGGAACAGATCGCAGACATCTTAACAAAAGAGGGTGTAAAGAAAGAAAATATACTGAAATATGTTAACAACGTAATAACGTAATATGAAGACATACTACACTCATAGCAAAGGAATAAACAAGAATAAGAAGAAAAAGAAAAAAAGAAAAAATAGAAATAAAACAAAAAAAAAAGAAAAAAGAAAAAATAGTATGAGTTTGATAATTATTTTATATTCTATGCCAGTAGTTAGAAAAACAAATATATGTACTGTCGTAGCGGGTAGTTGATTATGAAAATATAATAATGAGACTAATATAGATATTATTATTGTTTCAGAAATTGTAGAAATAAATGATTAATGATTAAATAGATGTAAAGTAAAGTAAAAATAACTATAAGAGTCGCAGGCTTTCCATTACAACGCCTTTAGTATTTTTTCTGTTTTTAATTGATATACATTTATAAAAATTTATAAAGAGAAACAACAAGAATTATAAGAATAAAAGGAATAGAGAAAACAATTACGAAGAGAAAAGGACATTGGAAAATAATAAAATAATAGAAAGAAAGAAGAACATAGGTTGCGCAACCAAAGGAAATAACCAGACCAAAGGAAATAACCAGACCAAAAAGAAATAACCAGAACAGAAGGAATAACAAGAAATAGGAAAATATTATCTAAGACAAAAGAATAGATCATCATCATATTTAAAAATGGGTTACACCGTTTCCCATCGTATAATCATTCAAAATCATCATCATCAACAATCATAAAAGGAACATCAGATTACACAAAGAGATACTACTCCATCGGACCTTGAACCCTGAAGAGGTAAGTTACCACGAATGTATCAGGTGCGTACCTCGCCGCTATCCCGCATTGAATGCCATTGGAAAAGAGGAAGAAAGTAAAATTGCGATGATATCCAGTAAAGAAAGATGCCCTACCTTTTCAGGAAAAGAAGAAGAATACAGAGACTGGAGAGAACGAGTGGAGGATTGGATGATAGTGGAGGAAAAAGTAAAATATCCTGGTTTGGAAATACGTCTAGCACTGAAAGGTAAAGCACACGAAATATGTATAGATTTAGAAAGAGAAAAGTTAAAAAAAGATAAAGAGGGAGTAGCATTGATATTAAAAACACTGGATGAAGTATATAAAAAAGACAGTAGGATGGATAAATTGGAGAAAACCATGAAACTATTCCTAATTGAAAGAAGAAAAGATGAAACAATGAAAGATTATATACTAAGATATGAAAAATATTCCAGGGAATGTGAAAATGCGGGAGGTGGTAAAATGTCACAGGAAATGAAAGGAAGTCATCTTCTGGGACAAGCAAAATTGAATTCAAATGATCTTCATGTAGCGTTGGGAGCCTGCGGCAAGGAAGAATATAGTTATGGAAATATTAAAAATGTACTCACACGGATTTTTCAGGAACAAAAGGAAAAAGTAGAAGAGAATAAAGAAGACTGTTGGATGGAAGGAGACAAGAAAAATCCGGTTAACAAGAAATATGGAACTATTACTAAATGTTTTAAGTGTAGATCGGAAACACATTGGGCGAATAAATGTCCAGTGAATAAGAGAACATGTTATATTTGCAAGGCAAGTGAACATTGGGCAATAGATTGTCCAAAGAACTGGAAGAATAAAGACAAAATAGAACAAATAGAAACAAATGAAGGCAATAAAAGAGAAGAAATAAGATGTGTCTGGAAAATGAACAATGATGAAGAACAAGAAAGTTTATTGGAACTGCAAGACGAAATATACGGCATAATAGACTCCGGAAGTGCAAGAACGGTGTGTGGTAATTTTTATATGGAAAGAATTTTGAGTAGATTAACCAAAGAACAAATTGAAGAAATGAACAAAAAAGCTATAGAAGACCACACTGCGTTTCATTTTGGAGAAACATTATGTAAAGGGATAAAGAATGTTGATATACCTACAAAATTAATGGGAAACAAAGTAAGTATAAGAACTACAATAATAGAAGGAAACGTTCCCTGGTTGATTGGAAAAGAAACTTTAGAGAAAATAGGAGCAGTAATAGACTTCGAGAAAGGAATAGTTATAGCAAAGCGTTTTTCAGACTACATAATACCATGTAAAGGGAAGAATGAAAAACATCTGAAGATTGCATTGATAAAGAAACTGGAACCGCACAAGATGTGGCTTGGAATAGACAGGGAATGGTGGACCAACAAGGAAATAATTGGAAAAAGAATAGAAAAACTTCATTTACAATTCGGACATGCTAGTAGTGGAAAATTAATTGGAATTTGTAATGATGCGTATAAGAAGAATGAAGAGTAAAAGATTTAAGAAGACCTTGGAAGAGAAAATAATAGACATAGTAGGCAAGTGCGATACATGCATAAAATATAAGAAAACACCCGCTAGGCCAATAGTTGGAATGCCTATGGCAAAACATTTCGATGAAGTAAGGGTGGTTATACAAGAAGAGCAAGAACACCTAAGCGAAACGGAATCAGAAACAGAACCTGAATCAGAAGAAGAAGATGAGAACCAGGAGAGGAAGAAACAAGGAAACAACGAATGTGAGATTAGGAATCTTATGAGATGAGTTGACAAAGAAAACAAACGGAAAAAAAATCAAGAATAAGAATTAACAGTAGAGCTGGAAAGCAAACGTAGCCAAAAATGCGTTCAGATAGCTACGAAACATAATAGCTTTAGATTCATGAAATAGAATATGGATAGTATTTGAGAAATTTCCAAGATACAAAACATATAAGATGGGATGAAAATATGGTTATAGGAGACTTCGAAATGAAGAGCAGAATACACTAAGCAAAAATGGAGAACTTCAGTACTGGGAAAAAAGAAAGAGTGTACGAGTCTGTTACAAGAAAAGGAATCAAAAAGCTTTATTACGACAGATGGATGCATTCAGAAAAATCAGAAACGGAAGAAAAAATGCATAAGCCCGTCTTGTTCTCGAGGTTTTTTGAGGAACAGGAGAAATTTAACACAAACTGATTCACCAACATTGTGGCCAAACGAATCATTAAAAAAGTGTCTTCTGTAATTCTAGAAAAAAATGGATGGATAATTGCAAAACATTAGATATAAAACAGTATTACAAGGTAAACCCATTAAGAGAAATGTGTATTTAAAAATCTCCAAAGAGAAGCAAAAACCAACTACCTATGGAAGTTGAAGAAAACTGTGTATGGTTGTTTAAAAGACGCAGCGAGAAAATGGTACGAAAGCATCATGGACATTAATTAAAATTCACTTGGAGAACAAAGAGTAAGGTTGGAACCAAACTATAGTATATGAGGAAAAACAACCAACCGAATCATCGGCCGTCCTAATGTGCATACATGTGGGCACGAATTGCTATGGAGCGGGAATTTACTGAGTTTTGAAAGAAAAAAATAATTCTAGAACTAAAAAGGAAATTGGAAATAGGAAAAGAGAGCGAAAAGGAAATTTTGTTACATTGGTTTGAATGTGGATCAACAAAATGAGGAAATTATCCTAGAGCAGAATTCCTATGTAAGAAATATGAAAGTACCAGATAAAAAAAGATTTAAGGAAGAGAGGATATTAAATAAAGAAGAACAAACAGAATACAGATCAATGGTTGGACAATTAAACTGGATAGCTCAACAAACCAGACCAGAAATATCTTACAATGTAAGTGAAAGAAGTAAATTTTGTAACGCAACAACAAGAGTAGTGAAAAAAGTATATAAAAAAATTTTTTTAACAAGTAAAAGAAAAGGAAAACCAGATAATCATTACTACCCTTAAGGGTAGAACACTTACATGAAGCACAAACCTAAATATGTGTTTTCATGCCTCTTTGAATAACGTGGGAAAATGGACAATCTCAAATTGACATAATAAGTATAGTAGAATGAATATTTAACAACAGAGAGTCCCTTATTATATTGGAAAATCAAAAAGGTGGCAAAGAAGATGGTGGCGAGATCCACTCTAGAGCGGAGCATTGGGTTTAGGTGAGGCTGCCGAGCCGATGCTGCGGAATTATTTATCCTTGAAAAGCTTTTTATGGAAAGAAGTAACTGAAAGGAAATACCCAATATTGATGCGAACAGATTGTCAAAGCCTTGAAAGAGCACTACACTCAACTTCGGCAGTACTAAATAAAAGACTAAGAATAGATATGGCATATCTCAAAGAAATAATCGAGGAAAAAGAAATAGAAGAAATCAAATGGATAAAATCACAGGAACAGATCGCAGACATCTTAACAAAAGAGGGTGTAAAGAAAGAAAATATACTGAAATATGTTAACAACGTAATAACGTAATATGAAGACATACTACACTCATAGCAAAGGAATAAACAAGAATAAGAAAAAAAAAAAAAAAAAAAAAAAAAAAAAAAAAAAAAAAAAAAAAAAAAAAAAAAAAAAAAAAAAAAAAAAAAAAAAAAAAAAAAAATAGTATGAGTTTTTTGATAATGTATTTATTTATTTCTATGCCATAGGTAAAAAACAAAATATATTACTGTCGTAGTGGGTAGTTTGATTTATGAAAATATAATAATGAGACTAATATAGATATTATTATTGTTTCAGAAATTGTAGAAATAAATGATTAATGATTAAATAGATGTAAAGTAAAGTAAAAATAACTATAAGAGTCGCAGGCTTTCCATTACAACGCCTTTAGTATTTTTTTCTGTTTTTAATTGATATACATTTATAAAAATTTAAAAAGAGAAACAACAAGAATTATCAAGAATAAAAGGAATAGAGGAAAACAATTACGAGAGAAAAAGGACATAATTAAAATAATAGAAAAGAACCAAGAACATAGAGTTTGCGCAACCCAAAGGAAATAACCAGACAAAGGAAAATAACCAGACAAAAAGGAAATAACCAGAAACAGAAGACAATAAACAAGAAATAGGAATATTAGTCTAAGACAAAAGAATAGATCATCATCATATTTAAAAATGGGTTACACCGTTTTCCATCGTATATATCATCAAAGATCATCATTCATCAACAATCATAAAATGGAACATCAAGATACACAAAAGGATACTACTCGCATCGACCTGGTAACCCGAGAGGTAAATTACCACGAATATCATATAATATATATATATATATATATATAACACGAAAGCCCTAAATATTAAATATATAATAATATAGAATATATATATAATATATATATATTTACATATATACAAGAATATAACTATATATATATAGGCGTAAACTGAAGAGGTTTCGTCTTGACCCCCAAAAAATCTATGTTTTTAAAATGATATTCGAATAGGTATACGATTATCCTAAGATACCTGAGGCGCGGGAAATAGTTCAATTAAAGGCGCCATATTGGATCATTGTTCTTCAAGAAATTGTGCAGATAGGATGTATGGAATATATTTTTAGGAAATTATATGAAATTTAGAATAAAAGTGTAGGTTTTTAAGGCTCTTGCAGGAAATATTAAATAGTGCTTTAGAATGGGTTAAGTTAAGTGTATGTAGTTTGAAAAGGGATTGTCTTGATGATAAATATGGATTTATACGACCTATTTAATTTTATTGACGAATCCACTTTATTTAAGGCGTTTTTGCCAGTTTACAGATTTTTTTGAAGCGTCTATTGCTTTTTTAAATATTGGCATTTTGACTTTTTTTTAATAAAATCTAGTGCCTTCTGATATTTTTAAGTTGGCAACACTGTTAACAAAACATTGAATGGAGTTTGCTAGGTTTTTTTTTTAGCATTATGTTATTTTGTAGCAGCATGTAACAGTTAGCAAAGGTATCAATGTACGTTAATTTTAGTCCAAAAACAGTTGTAGACTGGCTTTAACTTTTTCCGTGAGGTATTTTATATAATTATATTATATATATATTATAATATATATATATATATATATATATATATAATTAGTATAAATAATATCTATATTATCTTTCGTAGACTGAACTAAAACAGTCTATCAGTTAAAAAGTTAGGTAGGGCTTATTTTATGGCCAACAGTGGATCGAGTAAAGTTTAAGGGGCATACTTTTACGGCACAAGTGAGTCAACGAGCCCCTTAAAATGGAGAGTATTAACCCTTTTTAGGGGGCTCGAGCCGATGGGGACGGAGGGGGAAGACGTTTCACTACCCCGTAGGGGAGGGGCAAAGGAACCCCCGCGACACCCAAAGACCAAAGAGCGGGGTTTCCGGAGGACCATCCCGGTTGGAGGGGGCAATAGTCCCCCTGGTAGTCCCACCTAGAGGCCAGTAGAACCCCGACTCCTGACATCAGGGCGGACTACCCGTGGGTATTCGTTAGTGATATACCCAAAAAAACAAAATAATATTCCCAAAAATGGTACTTTTGTGCGACATTTTATTCCGCAAAATATTGAGTGCTGTACTGGTTATAAAATGACTGATACCACTTATTGATACTAGTTTTATTATACTATATATATAATATATATATATAATATAATATATATATATATATATATATATAATATATATTATATATATATATATTATATATAATAAATATATATATATCCAAGAATCGATATATGCGAGTATTTATCGGATATATCAAATATCAAAGGTCAGACGAAATGTTCAGTTTTACCTAATATATTATATATACTATATATATGTATTATATAATATATATATATATATTATATTATATATATATATATAATATAAATATATATAATATTATATATATATATATATATATATAACCTATATATTTATATATAGGAAAGTTCTATATTTGAATCTGAATCGGTATATATTTTCTGAAAAAAAATTTTCTAAGTTCAAAAAATTTCCAAGTTCAGAAAAGTTAAGGTTAAGTTTTTTAAGAAAAATTCCTTTAGTGGCAAGCTTCTGGAATTATTCCAGAAGCTTATATATTTGAAAGAATTTTCTTTTCCTAAAATCAGTGAAGCAATATAATTTATAAATCAAATTAGAACGTAGAAATTTTTCACAGGAAAGTATGGAAACTGATTTCAAAATTAGAAAACCCAATACCATATATATATATATTATATATATACTATATATCATATATATATATATATATATATATATATATATTATATATATATATATATACTATATATAATATAATATAATATATATATATAATATCTAATATATAATATATATATATATATATATAATAATATATAATATATATATATATATATAATATATATATATATATATATGATAATATATTATATTATATATATTACTATATATATATAATAATATATATGATGCCTACTCGTATATCAAGAACCTGAAGAGAACCTTGTTGGTCAGAGTCATATTCTGAGTTTAATTCTTCTATTGTTTTTTCAATTTCAGAATTGATACATTTTATTTATTTTACATAAATAATTTCAAGCAATTAATAACAGGCTGTAAAACAGAAAAAAAATATTTCTTACAATATAATATAAAAGAATTTAGATTAGACTAAAATCTGATCTAAAGAATTAAGAATCAATTTATTAAATATTTCATTTTGTTTTTTTAAAATTAAAAAAAAAAAATCTTAGGAAGGACTCCTTTCGACTAATGATCTTGTTTAAAAACTTTTTAAAAATTTATTAAACAAAAAATCAAAGTTTTTTATATTAACATAATAATCATGGATATTGGTTCTTGCATTCCCACGTTTAAAAAACACTAGAAATAAGTTGTTGGTCAATTGACATCTCTGAATTAACTGAAGCAGTATCAATAAAATATTTTTTAAAAAAAATTTTACAAGAACAACGGAAGGCTGGAACATGACGCTCCCACCTCTGATATCTTCTCAAATTTGGTTACCAAATATCGTGTTAATCATTTATGGTTATTATTATCATAGGTTTAAACGTTGTGACCTCAGCAATTTTGAAGTCAAGACCTGACCTCACTTTTTGGTACTATACCGTATAACTTTTAATAAGAAAAATCATAAATAAAACAGTATGTCTTAAATCAGAAAAACAAGGATTCTAAATATACAAGTTTCAGCATCGTAAGTCAAAAAACAAAAATTTTAAGACAATAATTTATGGTCAAATATGACCCTCTTGGAGGGAGTAGACAAAAAATTTGTTGTCCCGCCCAAATGAATGCAATTATAATTAGAGATGATATATTACCAATAACAGAAAAGAGGCCGATACTGATTACTTCTATTTTTTAGGTATTGTTATACCGATACCTTAATAATATAATAAATACACATTAATAAGATAGAACCCAATACCTTATCATTTATTTCATATTTTATTTTCCACAAATTCAGTCAAAAATCACAAACAAAGAATGTGTTAAAACTATATTTATTTTTATAACTTTCAAAGGATAAGTTTAAGGAAATTAATTAAAATGCAAATAAGGAATATTAATAAACTTTTTTATGTTTGTGTTTATTGAAAAAATATTCCATTTTTCCATTTCAAGTATTAAACAAAGCTTAGCTACTAGCCTTTTTGTGATTTAACATGATTACAATATACAAGATTCTTTAACTAGCTACAAATAAAGAATAAAAATAATGAACAAGAAGAGACCTCAAATTAATTCAGCTGAAAAGACAAAATAAAAAAAAACGCGTGATTAATGTGTTTAATTATTTCAAAATAACATAAGAATAATGCATACTCCTTTAAGATATAAAAATAAGATATCATTCCAATACTCAAGATTCAAAAATCGCTACAAAAAAAAACATAAGCAAAAATGCAAAAACATTAAACTTCACAAGATATGGGTTGTTTGTTTCGGGTCAGGCCCCACTCATGCCAACCCTGCTGATAACACTGGTATGCAAAAAAAAAAATAATAAATAAATTTTTTTTTTATCGAGCCTTCACAAAATTTTTGCTGATTCTTATGTAAAAGGACCTCCTGAATCGAATGTAACCTCCGTTTGTCTCCCATTACACCATTCGGGGCAGGCACCCCACCTAGTTTTATCACTTTTTGTAATTTGGAGGGATAAAAAGGATTATTTTAGCCTTTACATTTCTTCTGAGGGGCTAGAGAGATGAAGGTGAAAAGTTATAAAACATGAACATTTGTAGCAAGGAGGTAGATTTTGGGGTGGATTTTCCCCCTTAAAATAAAAAAAAATCATTAAAAATGATCAATTTTTCTGCTTTTTCGCAATTTTTTCACTAATTTTCTACATATTTCAGCTTCCAGCTCCCTCATTTGCCCCAAACAAACAGCCCCCAAAATAATAAAAAATATATAGCAACCAATAATAAAAGTATATAGCTATAATAACAAAAATTATCTTTATAGCAACAGTTCTCGAAGATTTACGCTACTTGCGGGGCACTCTCCAATGCTTCGTGTTGCATAGGTCTTGCACAAAGATTTTACATAGCTATATGGTGACCTTTTTGCATACCATAGTGGGGATGCCATAATAAAACAGGCCTCCACTATGCTATTAAAAAGGTCACCACATATATGCATGGGATGGAATAGCAATAGCTATTCTATCATATGTAGCTGACTATTTCCAATGTACATGCTAGTAAGCTGTATCCCAAAGGATGTTTTTAAACATGCATTTGAGATGCAGGACTAGCATGGAAAGACCAAATGTCATAGTATCTGGTATCGGCAGTGAATATACACACCTAGTATAATCATTGCCTACATTCTCATGAATATCAGGTTATGTTTCATGAGAATTGCCTCACATCTATATGCATTCAATAAAAATGCCCCAGCATTTTATCCCATAACCAACTATTTTACTATTTTGTAATTTTCATTTACATCTTGGGCTTCGCATACTCTCTGTACTTCTCGTACTTCTGTTACTTCCTGTATTTAAATATCTTGATGATAATTGTTTTGGTGAAAATAAACTATTTTTCTGAAAGAGAATTTAATTAATTTCAAACCTTACATCTTTTAAACTTTAGTTAATCGGATACCCAATTTTTAATAACATCCAAAAGATTATAATAAATCACTCGTTGTAGATGAAGTTTACCATTTGAGAGAGAGGAGAGAAGGAGAGAGAGAGAGAGTGAGGAGAGATAGAGAGAGAGAAGAGAGAGAGAGAGAGAGAGAGAAAAGAAAGAGAGAGAGAAAGAGAAAGAGAGAAGAGGAAAGAGAAAGAGAAAGGAGAGAGAGAGGAAGAGAGAGAGAGAGAAGAGAGAAGAGAGAGAGAGAGAGAGAGAGAGAGAGAGAGAGAGAGGAGAAGAGAGAGAGAGAAGAGAGAAGAGAGAGCACGAGAGAGAGAGAGAGAGAGAGATGAGAGAGAGAGAGAAGAGAGACGAGAGAGGAAGAGAGAAGAGAGAAGAGAGAGAGAGAGAGAGAGAGAGAGAGAGAGAGAGAGAGAGAGAGAGAGAGAGAGAGAGAGAGAGAGAGAGAGAGAGAGAGAGAGAGAGAGAGAGAGAGACGAAGAGAGAAAGACGAGAGAGAGAGACGATGAAGAGGAGAGAGAGAGAAGATTTAGTCTGTCACGCTGATAGGATTCCCATTCCTCTGAGCACTGTGTCCTCAATAGAATGTGAATCACACCATGTGAGAGGCATGTGTGAAAAATGTCACACTAGTACTACCTGCAATATAGCAATGAATATAGGTTTATATTCACTACCATTATAGATACTACAACATTTGAGCTTTCCATACCAGTATCTGCATCTCAAATGATGTTTAAGACATCCTTTGGGACACAGTTTACTAGCATATGTACTTTGGAAATATTATACATATGATAGAATAGCAGTTGCTATTCTAATACATGCAAATATGTAGCCACATGTAAGCATGGTATGGAGGCCAAGTAGCGCTATACCCACACCATGCTAAGTTTTATGAATCCTAGGGAAATTTGCACATAGATTCCCTTGCGACGCCGCAGCATTATTACATGGAAGGCTTTCTCATATTTGGATTCATAAAACTAGCTATCACCACACCATATTACATTCATAGCTAAGCTACATGCTCACAAATGTGGAGTTAAATATAGGCATATATAGATATATATATTACCCTTAATACCTTGAGAACGTAAAGTTGTGTGTTCTCAAATACAAAGATTCTCTTTACAGATAAATTTTCTTCTACCACGCGGCGTTGGGTTAGGCCATTGACGCGGGTTACGTCGTCACGGAAATCTGCCAGATTACTAGCAGTCACGTAATGGTATATCGTAAAGATGTAAAAATATCGTGGTTGTAAACAATACCCCTGCTGGGGGCTGGTCGCGGTGGCATTACTCTGAAATGGCGACGCGGCCAAGCGAACTCCGGCGACCAGACCTCGTGTAGATTCACTTCGCGCGCGGCCAGGAACAGATTGCAGATGAAAGAAGACCTCGGGACAGCATACTGGGTGGAAGGATTCCAAAATCTGTGTGGCTAGGATCTTGAAGGGATTAGCTCAGGTTAGAAGTAGTTCTGGCTGAGTTGGCCGGTATGGTGTGGTGTAGAATCTGGCTCTGTCTTGGCGCAGTCGACGAAGCAGCAGGAAGGCAAGGCGTTGCGATTGGAGGATGTATGTGTTCTGCTGTCGGAGAAAGAGGTGACAGAGGGGATAAGCTCTGTATAGTGCGTGTGGGTCTTAGCAATAGGCGGTGTAGATGAAGAGTAGAGGTAGAGGTGTGTGGAAGGAGGAAGGTGATAGATATAGTGGTTGCAAAAAAGTAGGTGGTGGAGGAAGGAACCGGAATGGTTTGGGAGGTAATCGAGCCGGTGTATTAGGAGGATCACCTCATCGGGTTTAGGTGGGTGGTAGACCACGACCTCCAGTGGAAGGGCGTTGAATCGTGAAGAACTCGCGCCTGTATTCTGGGCGATTCTGCCGTCGTGCTGCCAGGCGGAGAAGATGCGCTGAGGTCATGCCTCACGAACTGTGATGCGGGAGGGATCTTCGGAATGAAGTGCACCTTTGGTGGTAGTGCCATGCCAAGATGTGGCCTTTCGTCAGCATGGATGAAGGAATGGGGAGGGAAGGAGGGTTGAAGACTCCCAGGCAAACGAGAGGTGAACCAGTAAACCCAACTGTTAAATGGTTGAGGTTGAGAAAAGTCACTTTCTAGTATTTATTTAGAGACAACAAATTGGTGCCCAGACACAACTGAAAAGTACCACCGAAACCAATATGTGAAATAATAATAATAGTAAATCTTGGCATGAATATTTAAAAGGTGGTACATTTTAGTGATGCCCATAATATGTGAGCACTCTCATGAATAAATTAATATTCATGAGAATACAGCACATTATGGTACATTTTAATGGTGCCCATAATATGAGCATTCCCATGAATAAATTAATATTCATGAGAATACAGCATATGGTACAGTGATTCACAATGATATGATTCACATTCTTCTGAGCACTGTGTCCTCAGAAAATTGCCAACCATATTATGTGAGGCATGTGAGAAATGCCACAATAGTACTACCTGGAATATAACAATGAATATTTGTAAACATTCATTGTCATAGCAGATACTACGACGACATTAAAGATTTCCATACTAGTGTTTGCACCTCAAATGATGTTCAAGACATCATTTGGAATACAACTCACTAGTATGTATTCAGCCACACATTATACATATGAAAGAATAGCAGTTGCTATTCTAATACATGCAAATATGTAGCATATATCACTACCAGACATAATCATTCATTTTTTTATAAAAAAAAATTCGTCACAAATAGATTTAATACAAATTGATACTTGTAGTGACTTTTTAACAAATATTGCTTCCTATTATTAGTATGGGTAAGTGTTAATGATTACTAAAAGATGTAATAATTATGTCTACATTAATTTTAATTTTGCTAAACTACGTGCTCTTTAACACACAAATGTGAATTAAAGCATAGGCATCTATGTTGACCGATATATCTGCTAGCGACACCAGAAAACTTAAATAAAGGTGTTAGCAATAATTGATCTCGATTCTCCTCTTGGACTTAGCTTACACCACATAACAGTTAGGCCGATGTCGCAGTTGCATCATCCACGCAAAGAATCTGCCAGGTTGCCAGCAGTACTGTAAATACCTGTCTAACTAAAAAATATGTAAAAATCGTGGTTGGCTTGTATATATATATATATATATATATATATATATATATAACCACATATATATATATATATATCTCTCATATATGTGTGTGTTAACAGTGCTGAGGTTGTGCATATCTTATATATCCAACGCTCCACCCAACATGGGCTTCGGTCAATATCCGTAGCAATATCAGCTAAATACTACCAAAAAGCAAACACCTATATCTAAGTTAAATCAAAACAAAAAAGCTCTCTTATTTACTCGATGATTCAATATGCTTCATACCTTTGTGTGTAACTCTAAAACTCTGCCAATTTGTGGCTTATTCATAATACACTATGTCTCTGTAAATCTTTCACCGTGAAGTTACCATATTGATGGCGGCATCCTAACGCTTTGCCAGCATTATCGTATACAAGTCACCGTTATCTAAACAATCACGGCCGCCGTTTTTCAATGGTAATTCTATAAAAATAAATTACGGCCGTCGTTTCATACAGTAATTCACCATAAAAAAACTGATACCGTTATCTCTACTAAAATATGGTTGCCGTTTTCAATACATAAACCGTAAAAAAAAATACGGTCAGATTTTATATGGGTAAAAATACGGTCGCCGTATATTTTACGGTAAATAGTTGGCAGCGCAAGATGCCGGCCAATTACCTTTAATTAATTTACCTTTTAAAATTACAATTTAAAAATGAAAAATAATATTTTACTATATATATATATATATATATATATATATATATATATATATATATATATATATATATATATATATATAAATATATATATATATATATACTAAAATCACTGCATCAATCTTTAAACAAATATTTATATATAACATATATGAATTAATAAAAAGGAGACGTCAGTAAGATTTCGAATCTTTCAAATATTAAAACATCTGATGTTCATATAAACCATATTTAATATTTATGAATTTAAATGTTGAAACCACTACACGATTTAAAAAAATGAATAATTTTGTATCTGGTTTTACCATTTAATCGCTTTGGCTACTTTAGTTTATAGTTTGATGTAGTAGTTCGCGGGGGTGCTTCAACGTCTAAAAAAATTGGTAAATAAGGTTTGAGTAATTATTTTGATCAGGTTATGTAAATTTGCTACTAAATTTTAATTTCATTCGATCTATATGGCACATTCAAGCAAAAAGCACAATGAATCTGACGAATTCTAAAAGTCAAATTCAAGAGATTTTACCTTTCATTAGCATTGAAAAACAAATAATGATTATCATGCGCACATAATCTTTGTCAACGAAATAACTTGAAATAGACTATATATTGATACCGGTGATGGAGTAAAGGCGGAGAAAGTTGAACTGTAGTGATATGTTTCTTAAACAAATTGAAAGAAGCTGAACTTTTCATCATTCAGACAGAGAAGACAGAACATAGGGATAATGACAGTGAAATGAGAGGAAGGAGAGAAGTTAACGGGGAAAGTTGACGGGAGGAAGTTAAATACGTGGAAAGATATAATCACAAAAAAATGGTGCTTAGACTACGTACACATGATGGCGTTGCAACGCGTGCTAAGCAACGCGCGTTCCAACGCGCCCTGTGATAATGATGACATTTAAATAAAAGAACTCGAGGCGCCCTGCTGGCGCGCGCTGCAGAGAACTTCAGGGCTCAACGCGTCATGCGTGTTGAAGACAGAGCTCGCGCTGCATGTGTACTCCGTCTGTAGTTATCATATAGTATGCCGTGATAGACAGCACGCGTTGGAACGCGCGTTGCAACGCCATCATGTGTACGTAGCCTAAAAATATTTGAAATGCTGACACAACCACAACGTATTCTACATGCCCTGAAACCTTCATATTGATGGAAAAAAAACTATCGCAAGTAAACAATTTGGATCTTTTTCTTAATTTTGGCTATAACCTTTTGTTTTTGAAAGCAGGTATCAAAAATTCATCAAGTTATTTTAGATAGTAGAACTATCATTGTATAGTTCAATTTCAAGTCATTTCGACAGAGGTTATGTGCCCGATAATAAAAAAACAAAAAGAAAAACGTTCGCAATTGACGTTTTGAGAACTGCATCAAATGCTTTTGATAAATCAAAAAAATGCGGCATTTATATTTAAGTTCCAACACTAACTCAAGCAGATTTCCAATCACACAAAACACATAAAAACTAAAAACATTAAAAAGTAAAAATAAAACCACTGAACTAATGTAAAAACAGAAGAGATTTCCAGTTTCTAAATTTTGCAGTGGTTTTACCAATTTTACCTTGACTTATATATATATATATATATATATATATATATATATATATATATATATATATATATATATATATATATATATATATATATACTATATATATATATATATATATAT
>JABUQX010045539.1:0-19831 GCA_015478945.1 Trachelipus rathkii | reverse complement strand
ATATATATATATATATATATATATATATATATATATATATATATATATCAATATATATTATTATATATATATATACAAATATTATAATTTAAATATATATATAAATAACATATGAATAGGATATCTTACGTCTGGCAATGATATAGCAAAGTCATTCTCATGTTTTCGTTAAGAGCTTATCAATCTCCCTCTTTCTAATCCCAGGAATATTTAGCAAGAGAATTATGACACTTATATTCTTCATGGAATGCTTGAACAACTTGCTTAAGATAGGTACAGACTGTCTCTTAGAAAATCTGTATATACTTATATTATCTGAGATAGTAGCGTATGATAATTTGTCCTTGATAGATGTATGAATTTTTTCTTTTGTTTTATTTATTGTGTTTATTTATTTGTAGTATTTTGTTTCTTATTTTGTCTCAAAAAATACTTTTCAGAACCATGATAGGTAGAGGAGAGACACTTAATAAACATTTATCAATAGTGCTAAACGCGAACGGTATATATATTTATTATGGGCTCGAGCCGACGGTGGGACCAGCGAAGAGCGCGTGGCACGTTTCACTCTATTCACAGCCGTAGGGATGGAGGCGTAGTGAGTCCCTCTTTGCGACAGCCACCTAAGATACAAAGAAGTCGGGAATGCACCGGAGCACCACCATCCTTCTCCACCCGGAAGGGGATCAAATAGTCCAACCCAGCGTTCGCCTCAGGGTAGGCCTGAGAGCCACCAGGGACCTTTGCATCTTTGCGGTTGGTGACACTGGGGATCATCTTTTTAAGGTTGAGAATAACATAATAATAACTCCTATTCTTCACACATTATCTGTTGCAATCGACTGATTTCTAATATGTTCTTTAGTTTTACATTGTATATATTCGTAATTTTTGAGACTATAAAAAAAATATAAAGAAAAAAAGTAAAAAATTTTTTTTTTTCAATTTTTCCATAACAAATTCATACGCTGATTCCATATATGTATCAGTTTTCTTGTTCTATCTAAGTTTTCGAGATATCATGCCGGGTAACTTCTTTAGTTTAACACTATATAGTATATATATATATATATATATATATATATATATATATAATATATATATAATATTTATATATATATATAATATATATATATATAATATATATAATATATATATATATATAATATATATATATATATTATGGTTGAAGGGAAAAAGGCATAAGCTACAATTTGGAAAATGAAGTTATTATCACTACTAAAAAAATTTTTTAATTAAATCGAGTAATATAGGCTTTAGCATATTTTTTTCCCTTATGCCAAACGTATTTCGAATAGAGAAATGGATTTTTGCTACTTAGCGACGTTTTTGTACCATATTTTTTTTAAAAAACTAGTGTTTCGCCTATATTAAAAACTAAGAATCATTCGTTAAACTTTCATGTAATTTTATTTAATTTTTATCTATTTGCGGTTAACCTATTTTAGCACAAATTAACTATTAACTAGTTCGTTCCTATTTGTTTTATCAAAATAATGTATAATGCAATCAAAATGTTACTTAATCAGTGTTACGTTGCCAAATGCGATTGTGACGCTTATCCTGTGTTGCCAAATTTAATTTTATCAGTGTTACGTTGCCACACACATGTGATACTGATAGCGACGCTTATCCTGTGTTGTCAGATTTCATTTTATCAGTGTTAAGTTGCCACATGTGACTGTGACGCTTATCCTGTGTTGCCAGATTTCATTTTATCAGTGTTACGTTGCCACATGTGATTGCGACCCTTACTCCTCGGTTGATGCCAGATTTTTATATCATTGCCTAGACACTTGGGTGTATAGCCGTCAGAGCATAGATCTCTATATCCTATTTGCCTGGTATTTCATTAAGCTAGCTTAATGAGAAATTTCAATTCTGAGAGAACAGATATTATATTCTATTAGTGCTTTAAAAAATTATAGATTTATTACACAATGTAAGCAAATATAAAAGACCTTATTTTTTGTTTCTTTATGCACTATATTATTTTTTTTCTATTCGTGTTTTATTATATATATAAGTTTAATAATATTCTAGTTTCTATACACCACTATTCGACAAAATGCATGTTCATTTTAGGTTTTGTAACACACTCAATAGACACGAACTAGACTAAATGTTATTCTTTCAATTTACGAATTGTGGCATAATATAATAGATATATCTTCTCAATCTCTGATTTTCATGATCTTTAATGCAACTATCTGTTGCTGAAATCAAATTTTGTTAAATATTTTTGTTTTATTTTGTACTGTTAAAACAACCAAAAAATAAAAAAAAATATTTTTAAAAGAATCAATTAAAAAACTTGACTAAGAGTAAAAATGTAAATACACTAAGATATGCCACACAAGTTAAATCATGTTTAGAGATGAGGGATTGAACATGCTATATACGAAACTGATTATTAATTAAATATACTGAATAAATATAATATAGTGTATATAATTATATTATAAGAGGACCATATAAACCATTAATAATATAATTAATATAATGAATATATAATAATATATTAATAATAATTATATAATATATATAATAATATACTAATTAAAATAAATATAATTAATAATATTTTATTTAAATATCAAGTTATATATCACTCACTAAATATTTAACAATTGAGCACTATATATTATTATAAAGAATATATATGTTAAATATTTTTAAAATAGCTTATTTCTTAATTTATATCACTAAGTAGTAAAATCCATGATCTTTCATCTGCACCAATCTGAGTGAGAGATATATTACGATAATTTATAATAAATCAGATTACTATCATAACGATATATATACGATATCGTAGTTGTATCGACGACAATACTTAGATGAGCCATAACCTATCGAGTAACTAGTATTTACCATATATATATATCTTAAATATTAGATATGGAATTACATCACCTTATCTCTATTACATATCTACTCTTCATCTCATTACTCTACTTCCTCCTATATTCATTGGTTTTCTTCCCACCCCCTAAATACCAAAATTGGCATCTTATCTTCTCTTTATCTTAGAGGCTTCAAAATCTGTTCCCCCCATTTCCAACAATCAGAAATTAATCTTATCTCTTTCACTTTCCTTAAACTCTCATACCCACAACATATCATCAACTCTATCATTTTAATATATTGACGGACGAATGTTTCAATATATGGAGGCAAACTGCAAAGGAAAGCAATTCTAAGGGAATCATGATCTCTCATATTGTATCCAGGATAGGCCTGACTAGCCAGGCGTTCCAACCGAAGGGCAAACATTTTAATGCTCTCGTTGGGGTATCGGTGAGCAGCAATGATACTTCTGTATCTATATTCTTCCTCTTCCTTACGTTCCTCAATCTCTACTAACAACATACTGACCTACTCCCGTCTGTCACTCATGCAGTACATGTTAATATTTCCAAGTTTATCACCTAACGCGATTTAATTTCTTTTATGATGGTTTCAATATCGAGCGCTATTCCACATTAATAGTATAGAAAAAAATATTGTCTCTCTCAATTATGGAGTCTCGTTCTGCGCCCTTCTTCTAATTTCGATATTGTTTTTGAAAACCAAAATTTTACATTCCTTTTACAAAGCGCCCACAGTCCACTCTAAACCTATTTTTAGAGGAACCAAAGTGGGAGCTACCTATGAGCTTTAATTTATGCAATTTATAATTTTTATGTATAATGGTATCTGTCAAATAATAGCTCTTACAAATATATAGCTCAAATATATAGTAAAAGAAAGATCACTTATATGAGTTTTACTATGAAAAAGTTATACACTATTAATTCAATATATTTTTTTAAATTCAGCTATGGGTGCACGCTACAACTTTAACTATAATTGTTGAGATGTCTTGATAGAATGCTGTGTATAAAGAAGAGTAACATCATGGCCTTCACAGTCTCAGCATGTCAATGTCTCTGTTCTCATTTAAACATTCTGTCGGTCACCTCTGAAGACAAAAGCTTTGGCACACTGTTGGTCAACTATTATTGGAGACTTTTTGAGTGTTGTGTACATAACGACGTTCACAGTTGAATTAGTACGTTTAGTGGTAATCTTAGAGTGGAGTAAATACATAACCAGAATAGCGATACTAGAATATGAGGATCCAATAGACTATTATACTGAGTGTCTTATATATAATATCACGGATATCTGATTTACTGGCATTATGATTCTTATATAGGTGGGGATTTGCTAGGCACCTATTATATATTATTCTCGGATGAAACTCAAGAGTCTCCATCTATTATATTATGTGGAGAGAAATAAGAATCCTCTAATAGAGCCCTTACCTACAATGTCGGGATTATCTTTCATGATGAGAAACTTAAGGTTAGGGTAAATAGAATTTATACTGATGGTAATATAGAGAATAATTAATGAAGAAGACTGGGAATATAAGTAACTAAGATTATTAGATTTAATAGGTGTAAGGTAGAGTTTATGGATTAGGTGAGAAAATAAGGTTAGGGATATATGAAGTAAGATTAGGATTAGGTATAAGTTAGGATCTAAGGTAAGATAGGAGTATTATAAGTAAATGTAAAGAAGAAAAATGATATTTTTTAGGGTGTAGTTATTTACCACATTAAATAATTCGGTGGAATTATTTGAGGAAAATAGGTTTTGGATCGTGGAGGTAAAAATATTTGAGGGACACTATGAAGGAGGGTTATGAAACCATCGATCGCTAGTAGATAGAGAGGAGTAGGGTAGTTGTTTTTTATGGAGTTGCATTTGCAATTTAGGTGTGCATCAAGGTCAGAGGGTATTACTTGGAGCCTGCTATTAATAAGAGCGAGGTGGAAAGCGTGTCTAGGTATTTCGTACTAATCACCTGACTTGTGATTTTTCAACAATATATAATTTTCCGTTGGACAACGCAGTGCTTTTTAAGTTTTAACTAAGCAGGCAGTTCCATGTTCGACTGACTTTAAAGAAGGGTTTTGTACAGAGTTAATGGATATACCAGATTATGTTTATACGTCAGATATTGAGATACCCTATAAGGTAGTGTAGTTCAGACGTATGGTATGACCTTCCTACCTATTATGTGTATTATTATATATTTTACTCTAATTTCCACTATCTCTACTTTATTCATTTACCCTACATGTCATTTCTTTTGATAAGTTCTGATTTTTATAGTATCACTACACATTAACGCAGGACGCTGTTCTATATATCACAGCGATCCAGATGCAACATGTATGCTGCGAAGAGACAGGAGAGTCAATAGTCCAGAATCCTCTCCCAGACTATGCAAGAAAGCATGTGCTTGTTCCAAGCCCGGAGTCTTGAGAAGTGTTTTTCATCAGACCATGTTAAAATCTCTTTAAATTAACCGTAATTATATAAAGAAAATTAAGATATTGGAGGTTAATCCCTACTAACTCTTGACTTGTCCAATGATACCAGTACAAAGAAGAAGGATTTCTTTGAAAAAGAGCTGAAGAGTATATCGATTGAATTGTTTTCAAAATAAAAAATCTATTTATATGTGTGAGGGATTCGTGAGCGGAGAGTCCACAACCTAGTGCATTCGCAACCCGCGCAGGACACCATGCAACAGAGTCCCTGTTCGGCGCGCCTAACTCACTTTAACTTTATTTATGCTTGCGCGAGAGAAGCAGCGCTGGGACCTGGATACACTCATAACCCGACTACGGAAGGTGCTCTCTCTCCACTTCCACGTAGAGTCGAAGATGTCGATTAGAAGATAATGAAATAATTCGGAGGTCAAAAGACTATAATTATAAGGAAGTAGTACTAGTTATTAACGGATGTTCGAATAGATGTGGTTTGAGAATGTTCTAGTATAGGCACAAGGCAACCAGCTGCACACCATCAGAGGTAAGTTTACGGAGCAGGTTAAGCTTTTTCCGTAACGGAGGGAGATTGTCTCAGGACTCCGTTGGCCTGCTTACTTGTGTGACTATTCAAGGAGGATTGTGAGTTTCTTTAATTTAAATACGCAATTGTAATATAATTTACAGGTCTTACCCAAAGGAAAGGTTTACTTAACTAGATCGTTCCCGGATCTATCTATCAATGGAGACTATCAGCTATTTTCCCGTAGTGGAAGAATAATAATAATAATCACCATTATGGTCAGATAGAGAAATCAAAATCTAGGATAGTTGACACATCTATAAAAAAGTTATGTTTACTAATGTTGCTCAAATAGTATACATGTGGGAGGCTTTGTGAATAGATAAGAATACACAATCCACTCCCAACAAAACTAGTAATAAAAGTTAATGATTTGATTATTATGATCATAATTTTAATTAGATACAATAATTGGAATATACTTAAATCCAATGTATTCATGATTATGTAACATATGGTTCAGGATCAGATTCAGAGTGGAAACCAAACGATTCCAAATATTATTTGTGCAATGAAGTAAGGGGAGGAAATAGAAATTTCTGACTCAATTATGACAAATATACTATATTTAACTGAGGATTTTGGGGATAAACAAAAAGAGCTGAATTCCAAACAGAAATGAACCCAAGATTGAAATCAGGCCATAACTAAAACCAGGAACTAAAACCCTGTCAAAATAAATAATAACGTGGATTACTACACTGGATCACACTTTAAATCTTCAATTTATAACAGTATATTTTGACATATAGATATTATATGGTACTTTTATTTACTTTATGGAACTCACCTTAGATTGTTCCAAGAGGGGCTTGTTCTAATTTATCAATAGTTGCTTGGCTCTTATGATAGTAAACTGTAAACAATTAATTGTTTAGTTTACTACTGCTTTTCCAGCACATAACATTAATAAATTTTACAATAATTGATGACATAGATTACTGTAATATATCATGACTCACTAACCTGGAAAATCTGTATAATTCTAATTTCCAGGCCTTCAAAATCTTCGAGTAAATGTATGAATGGTTTGGTACTATATGTTATAACTTTTTACATATGTTCTAATTTATAATATTATCATTAAAGACATCAGTTTACTAAAATCATATATCTCAAAGACTAAAAGGAACAATGATTATAAATAAACATTATAATTTCTAAGTTTTGTGTAATAACCTACATCAATAATAATATAGATATAAACCATCATGCGTCCAGGGCTGGATCAAGTGATAAATCTTGAACTTACTTAAAACAGTTACTACAGGTTATTCAGTCGTCAAATGGCACAACTAACTGCACGGACACATCTCCCTTATAGTATATACTATATATTATATATATATATATATAGTATAATATATATATATATATTATATATATACTATAATTATATATTATATATATATATATATATATTAACGTCTGCTACCTATATAGTAATTTATCTCTAACCTAACTTAACGGGGGTAAAGTTGAACCTAGACCTATACGGATACAACGTTGCATCAGACAGCAATTGCAACCTAAAGCCTAGATGGAAGACACGTTGCACAGCAATCGCACCTAACTACATGGATACAACCATTCGCAACCTCAGCAATGGAACCTAAACCGTAGATTGATTCAACGTTGCAGCCACACATTGCATACCTAACCGAGATATGGTAATGTCTTTAAAGGTAAAACAAATTAACAATATGTAAGTTTAATAAGGATATATCCAACTCACTGACTTAGTGGATATCCGGTCATTTTGCATCCTTCGCAAGAAAGTTTCCAAATGGGCCAGTGTCTGTCAGGGAATCTTTTATATTTGACGCTTACAAGAAGTTAAAAGAAATATGTTAAAACATCCACCTATATTATATATATATAATTATATATCTATATATAATATATATATATTATATATATATATATATATATATATATATATATATATATATATATATATATATATATATATATATATATATATATATATATATATATATATATAATAAATAATATATATTTTTTATATATATATATATATATATATAACATGGGCCCGAAATTTTGACATATTGAATGTAAATCAGAGTTGTTACCTGTTAAATCTAAAAAAATTTTTTGCTAAAATGCACTTTTGCCTTAAATTGTTTTAAAAAAGTTCATTGATAATGTTTTGGAAAAGCAAATTACAATTAACTGCAGTTATTATTTAAGTTTTCCAATATTTGTAAATATTCATATTTTAAATTCACTCTAGTAACACATCTTACCTCTATGCATTTCAAAACGATACTGAACATAGACCATAGCACAGACCATAGTCTGGTTTCATAATATGGGAATGGGTTTTTCGAATAGGTACGATCGATAACATATATCGGATAAATCTAAAATATCGTTTTGGTCAGACGAATTCTTCAGTTTAGCCTATATATATATATATATATATATATATATATATATATATAATTATATATATATATATATATATATATATAATATATATATATATATATATATATATATATATATAATAACGGTATTTATATATATATATATATATATCTATATTATATATTATATATATATATATTAGTACCGGCTAATAATCTCAGAAGTTTAGTAAGCAGAATATAATATATATATATATATATATATATATCATTGGTTTAACTACATTCTACTAGTGCAAATGATATATTAAGGTAAATAGAAGATTCAAAGCTATATGACGCTGAGTTTGGTAAGTAATAATATAATAAACATTTGTAAAATTACAAGTAGACAGTGTAAAATACGTTGGCAGATTCATTTTGTTAATGTGTGTGAATTAACTTATTCTAGTCTACAGCATTCATTTCCAAAGCACCAAATTGTGAATAGGAAACCAAGGGTAATTTGGAATTAGCTTTACAGGCTCTACTATACTTTGGCTATGCCTATTGTGAATTAAGTTATTAAGATGATAGCACGGCATCCCTCATTATTATGTGGATTAGTTGTAAAACAATGACCCTAGTAAAGGATGGCTAAGAGGAACAAGAACAAGCAATGCCTTGGCTTATTCCCCAGAATACTGGCGAGAGCCACGAATCACTGATGCGACTGCCGACTTCTGCATTGATTGGAATATTACAAATTAGGAGAAAGGTAACAGGCAAGGCAATCTCTTCCCATACCCAGTATAATTCCCTCCATCCTAAAACCCCACTTCGCTCATAAGAAAACTATCCCTGATATCTTAACCAGTTAAACACCTGTAGTAAATATTGTTTTATGAACAAGTCCATGACATATAAAAGAAGAAACGTATGTTTCCTCAATATAATGCAGCATAATATATATATTATTTATCTATAATATAATAGATATATATATATATATAATATATATAAAAATATATATATATATATATATATAATATATATATTATATATATAATATATATATAATAATTATAATATAAATATATTTATATATATATCACAATTTTAAAATTTTATTTTCGGTAATTTCTGTAATTTTCTTTTTCTTGTTTTCCTACCAATCCGCAGTAGAGCCCCAGAAAGACTGTGTGTTCCACGAAGGGGACGACTTATATAGTAGTTTAAGATAAAATAAAACCATAAAGTTAGTATATATACAACTATTTGAAAAAAATTTAACTAATGACTAAAACCGTTAAATTATTAAAAATTATTCTCCCTCAAAATCATTAAATCTATTAAACTGATAAAATTAACTACAAAACCAGTCAGAAAATTTTAAAAAATTATTTACCTAAAAAACCGTTAAAAATTATTAAACTGATCAAACATATAATCTATATATATGGGGCTTTAAATTTTGGATATACATTTTCAAGAAAAAAAATTTCTGTTCACTATCTGGTATTAATCTTTTTTATTATTTTCACTTTTTACAAACTAATGGTTTCGTCAACATGTATTTTGGCGGTCATAGTCTTGCCTTGCCGGTCACATTACTAATTAACAAAATCGTAAATATGCCGATAAACATTATGACGAAAATTCCACACAGCTCCTAGAATAAGAACCTATGGAAATTACCAGTGTTAGTATATATTTTTTTTTCCACAGATAGAGTGGTAGCGGTAAAATAAATTTTTTTTAATTCTTCATTTTTATCAATTATTTCTTTTCCTGGATTTTCGATAAAAATTCTTTATAAGGGACTTATTGTAAATAATTACCTATATTAATATATATATATATATATTATATATATATATATATATATATATAATAATATATATATATAATAATATATATATATTATATATATAATATATATATAAATATATATATATATATACATATATAATATATATATATATATAATTATATATATATATATATAGTATAATATATATATATATAATATATATATATATAATTATATATATATATATATTATATATATATATAATTACGGTATATAATATATATACCGGTAATATATATATATATTATATATATATATATATATTTATATATATATATATATTAATATATATATACTATATATATATATATTAATATAATTAATATATGCTTTGATTTTAGCATTTTGTCAGCTAATACATAAAAGCTGAGTCCACTCGATATTATGGGAATTAACGATACATTGATATTGTAATATTAAATCGATAGTTGTAAATCGATTATTTGTAATGGACACGATAAAAACAAAAAAAATTGATCAAGTATGCTTACAAAATATGCATCGGTTGCGTTAAGTGGAGTTGTCAGCGTAAACTTTAGAAATTAATGTAAGTGATTTGTTTGATATATGCCAAAACGATTGAAGTTTGCTAGTTTTTTTTAGAAATTTTCAACCTAATTTTGCAAGAAAAGAGATGTGATAAATCTTTAAAAGAATGTTCAATAGTAAGAGTTAGAGAAAAATTTAAATTTTATTGCAATGGCCATAGTTGTAGTAAAAGGTATACAGTTTCACCCAAAAACTATTGGTTTGCCAATAGTAGGTTATCATACAAGGATGCACTTTGCATTATGTACTATTTTGTACAAGATGCAACAGTAGCAAAGGTTTCAATGTACGTTGATTTTAGTTCAAAAACAGTTGTATACTAGTTTATTCTTTTTTTGTGAGATATATATATATATATATATATATATATATATATATATATATATATATATATATATATATATATATATATATATAATATATAATATTACTATATATATGTATTATATATATATATGACGTATATATATATATATATATATATATATATATATATATATATATATATATATATATATATATATATATATATATATATATATATATATATATATATATATATTACCTTTCGGCAGCTGCTAAACAGTCTATCAGTAAAAGTTAGGGCTAGTTTTACGGCACAGTGGATCAGTAAAGGTTAGGGCTACTTTTACGGCATTTTTGTTTTTTTTTTTTTTTTTTTTTTTTATTTTTTTTTCTTTTCTTTTACGGCACAGTGAGTCAATGAAGGGGCTAGTTTTATGGCACAGTGGATCAATAAAGGTTAACATCTAAATATATATATATATTTTTTAAATCTCCTTGATTAAGGGTATCTACTGCTATATTTCCTTATGGGATTGTTCGGGATTGAACCTCGCTCCTAAGAACAAATCTCATATTTTCCCTTTTCTCGGTGTCTCAACGATACCCAAGTACAGTTCTTAATATACTTAAAGTTCTTAATATACTTAAACACTTCTTGATCACCGTCATACTCAGCTCCATAGTTGATACCTGTACCAGGAGCCTCTCAAGATGTTTTTCCAGGCTTTTTTATTATTCCTGTGGCTCCCACAATAACTGGAACTATTTCAATGATGTCTATATTCCATAATCTCTTGAGTTCGTACTTTAGTCCTTGGTATTTTAGTTCTTTTTCTCTTTCGTAGGCTGAGACGCCTCCATCCCACGGGACTCCGACCTCTATGATCCAAGATTTGTTTTCAGTTTTGTTATGAATAACTATATCTGGTTTGTTATGAGTGACTTGTGCGTCTGTTGGTATATTGTAATCATAAAGTATTAAGACTCTATTGTTTTCTTTTATATTATTTGGGTTATGTTCCCAGTGGTTAACTGTATTTACTCTGATTTCAAATTTTATGCATAATCTATAATGGATCAGTCTACATATGCTGTTGTGTCTTTCAGTGTATGAGCCCCTCAGCATCAAAACCTCACATCCAGATAATATAAGACATACTGATTCCGACCATTCATTGCACATTCTGCATTTGTCCGTTATGTTTTGCCCTTCAATGTGCTTCTTGAACCAGTTGGTCCTGAGGGCTTGATCTTTGGCTGCTAGGAAGGTTCTTCGGTCTATCTTCACATCTTAGCCATCCTTTTATCATTACTTCATTTGATTTATAAGTGTCAATGAACGCTTCATCAAGTATTATGGTGTTTCGGAAATGTGATTCTTCCAATGTTCCAGGTTTGCTTCTTCTCTCTTGCTCTTTGTCATGTTTATTTTACGCATTCTTTATTTTCTCTCTGATCCAAACTTTCATTGTTCTTACTTACTGTCTTCATCAAATCTCACATCTCTTAGATATAATCATTCATTTTTTTTTTTATAATTGATGTTGATGAAGGTTTCAAGCTTTCATGTTCATGTACCCATCCAAAGAATCTTCCCTCATTGCCCTTCAAATACTTCCCAATTCCTATTACTTTAGATTTGTATATTGTATCTATTGTGGGTACTCCCATTCCTTCTTTTTTTCTGGATACATATCAGTGGCACACATTGATTTTTATAGGTCATCTTGTGTGGGTGTATTTTCCTGGTCATAACATCCAGCTTGTTTAAGTCTTCCTGCATCCAGTCGATGATCCCAAAACCATATGAAAGTACCGGGATCGCTAAGGTGTTAATGGCTTGCATCTTGTTTCTCGGGTTCAATTCCGATTTTAAGATTAATTTTAATCTTCTCCTATATTCCATTTTTATTTTTCCCTTCATTATGTTGCTTTCTATTTTTCTGACTCTTCTATTCCGAGATATTTATACGTGTGTTCTTGTTCTAACTTCTTAATTATATCCCTTTCAATTTCTATATTCTCACTTTCTGTTCTTCTGCCTTTCTTGAGTAGCAAAAACGCACATTTATCTAGCTCAAATTGCATGCATATGTCATTAGAAAACTTTTTTACCATTTCTATTTGTTTAATGGTTTCTTCTCTATTTGATGCGTAGAGTTTCAAGTCATTCATATAAAATAGGTGGGAAATTATTTTGGGCTTCTTCTCATCTCTCTAATTTATACGATATCCATTCCCTAAATCATTAATTAAAGTGCTCAGAGGATTTATGGCAGGCACAAATATTAAGGGAGAGATGGAGTCTCCCTAGAATATACCTCGCTTAATTTTTAATTCTTCTATTACCAAATTTCCTTCTTCATAATGGAGATTTATATTAACTTTCCATATCTTCATTGCATTTTCTATTAACCTTATAATCTCAGAGCTAATTTTATATATTTTTAAAACTTCTTTGATCCAATTGTGAGGGACACTATCGTAGGTTTTTTATAGTCTATCCATGCCATACTTAGGTTTTTCTGCAATCATTTTGTTGATGAGTAATTGGTTCTTAGTTCCATAACTATTTTTACAACATCCTTTTTGTTCTTCGCTTATGATGTTATTGTTATCCAAATGTTCTTGGATCCTTTTTGCCAACACTCCCGTAAACACCTTATATAAGGTTGGCAGACACGTGATGGGTCTATACTTTTCAGATCTCTTGAGTTTCTTCGCTTTTTGGGATCAGCACAGTTTCTATGTATAAGCATCTCTCTATGTTAAGCATGTGTCTTTTTAATTCTATGTTATAACAAGCTCGGCTAAGCGGTTCCAATCTTGCCAATGTTCTTATTTCTTAAAGCCATACATTTTGAACCTATCTGGTCCAGATGTTTTCCAGTTGCTACTCTTATCGAAATGAAATAATCTTATGTAATTGTTACATGTTCCATTTGTTCAATATTAATTATTTCCTTAATTAATTAATTATTTCTTTATACTTTGATGCGAAAGCATGTGTGTCTTTAAGTTTCCTTTTCAATTACACTCATAGCCACACTCAGAACATTTAAATAATTTTATTTTTTTCCCTCTGTATTTAGAGGTTTTAATCCTTCATCCAGGTCCAAACCTTGGACCTATGGCATGAAGGATTTTTAGGTACTACCTAGCACGAGTCTTAGGGTTGCTATGCTTTATTTTGATCACCTCCATGACCACATTCTTAACTATGATGTTAGGTAGCTTTTTTGAGTATGTGGTCATGCTTTTCTTCACCACTCCAGTTGCTCCAATAACTATTGGTATAATTTCAACCTCCTCCACCCCCCCACCATTCTTCTTATGTCATATTTTAGTCTTACAAATTTTACTTCCTTTTCTCTATCATATGTTATTCTATTGTCACTGCTTATTCCAATCTCTATAATATAACATTTCTGCTTTCTCTTCTCCCTTACTACTATGTCCGGTCGGTTATGTGGTGTAGGTATTGTATGGTCAAAGAGGATCATGGCTTTCACGTTTTCTATTATTGTGGCTGGTTTGTGGTGCCAGTATTTATCGGTTCCTATTTCAAAATTGTATTTTTGGCAATTTCATATGAATCATATTGCAAATTGTGTTATGTCTATCCGTGTATAAACCCATTCGTAGCAGTGTTTCGCATCCTGTCAGAATATGGTTTACTGTTTCTGTTTTTTCCTTGCACATTCTGCACTTTTCCGTGATTTCTTCCTTCTGTATATTTTTCCTGAATCAGTTTATTCTTAGTATTTGATCTTGTGCCGTTATTAGTGTTCTCTCGTCTTCTTTTTTTAGGTATCCTCCTGTTAAAGGTTCCACTGTATGTTCCATATCGATGTAGATCTGGTCCAGTACATCTATCCTGAAGTGTTTTCCACATACATGCTCCTTCCATTTGGTGATATTATTATTTATTCTTGCCTGCTTGTATTTGTCTTTCAGATCTTTTATTTTCTTTCCTACTTCTGTTATGTTTCTAAAAATTCTTCTACCTCAATCTCTACTCCTTCCAGGTAATCCTTTTCTTTTTTTGTATTTGATGTTGTTGGGGGTTTCTTTATCTCGTGCTCATACACCCATTTCAAAAAATTACTTTCTCTACTCTCTAAATATTTGCTTAAACCTATTATTTCTGTTTATATATTCTGTCCATTTGTGGAACCCCATTCCTCCTTCATTTCTAGGCACATAAATCCTTGGCATGCATTGGTTTTTGTAGATTATCTTATGGGCATGTAACATTTTTCTTGTTTTTACGTCTATCCCATTTATTTCATGTTGGAACCAATCTATTATACGAAGAGGTATGTGAGGACGGGGACTGCCAGAGTTCTTAAGGCGATAATTTTATTTTTTGGTTTTAATTCTGATTCTAAAATACTTTTCATTCTTTTTATATATTCTTTTTTTATTTTTTATTTCATCCTTTTTGACTCTATTTCATCAGACTCTTTAATTCCTAGATATTTATAAGTATTGCCATGTTCTAATTCCCGTATCATTTATCCTTATATTACCAGCTTCTGTTCTTCTTCCTTTTTTTAGACTTACAAATGCACACTTATCTAACCCAAATTCATATATTTCAGGAAGATCGCTTTACAACCTCTACCTGTTTTTCCGATTCCTTTTTATTTGGAGCATATAATTTTGTGTCATCCATATAGAAAAGGTGTGATATTTTCTTTGCCTTTTTCTCTCTCATCGAGTTAATTCTATAACCATTTTCCAAGTTATTTATTAGTGTGCTTAGGGGATTGAGAGCCAGTATGAACGACAGCGGGGAAATAGAGTCTACCTGAAAGATACCTCTTTTTATTTTTATTCCTTCTATTTTTATTTGCCCTTTTTCATACGGCAGTACCAGGTCTGTCCTCCATTTCTTCATTGCTTCATCTATGAAGTCTATAACCAGCTCATTAATTTTGTAGATCCTAAGTATTTCCTTAATCCACTTATGAGGGACGATATCATATGCTTTCTTGTAATCGATCCATACCATACAGAGATGTTTCTGCCCTTTTCTACTATTTTCCAATATCACCTTGTTTATTAATAACTGATCCTTTGTTCCATAACTTCCTTTACTGCATCCTTTTTGTTCTTCATTAATTATGTCGTTTGCTTCTAGGTGTGTTGCTACCCTTTTCGTCATGACTCCAGTAAGTATTTTATATATGGTTTGTAAGCATGTGATTGGGCGGTATTTGCTCGCTAATTCTGTTTCTTCATTTTTTGGAATTAATGATGTAATTCCACTAGTGAGCCATTCTGGAATTTCTTCTTGTTTTTCTATTAGTTTGTTAAAACTTTCTGTTAGAGGTTTTATTAGTACTTTTAGTTTCTTTAACCATACATTATGTACTTGATCTTTTCCTGGTGCTTTCCAACTTCCACTCCTTTTAATAGTACTTTTTACTTCATTTTCTGTAATTCTTCCACCTTCCATTGGTATAACCGCTGTTATTTGGGGGTTGTCTATCATTTCTCTTTTCCACTCGGCCTCATTATTAGGATTAACTTCACTTTCATAAATTTCCTTCCAAAATCGCTCAACTTCTTCTTTAGGTGGTGGTTTTTCTACTTTAATCGTATCCTTTTTTAGTTCTCTATAAAGTTTTGCCGGGTCCTCTCTAAATATTCTATTCTGTATTTTTTCTTTTTCTGTTTTTTCATATCTTTGTCTTTTTTTAACCATTGCAGCTAGTATTAGTTTCCTTCTTCTAATTGCATGCACAAGTGGGTCCCCATTTTCCACCCTCTCTCTATATAGTAAATTCTGCACTTTTCTTCTTGTGGTGGCGGCAGTAACTTCTCTATTTTGGAATGCAGACAGCATTGATATTTCTTTTCTTAGGTTTTCTATTTCTTAATCCATTCTGATTTTCCAGGGTGGTTTTATTTCTCTTTGTTTAGTTCTATTTGTTTTTATAGTTCCTTTGGTTTTAATTCCTAATGTGTCCGCTATTGCTCTAGCAGTAGCATAATATACCCGATTTATTTCAGTGAAATCACAATTTGGTGGTATAATCCGGGGAAGCATTTTGTCAGCAATTCCTGTATATTTATTTAGCAACCTGTAATTACTGATCTTGTTTATTCTTAAGCTTTTTTCTATTCCTAGATGTATATCTTCCACCCTATAATGGGATATTTTGACCAACAATTCTTCTTCACTTTCGTCATTGTTATTTGGTTCTTCTTGTGTTGGGTTTTGAATATTACCAATTCTTTCATTTTCTCTTTCATCATTTATCTGTTCCTCATCTGGATTTGTTTACACTTCATCATCTGTATAGTTTATTTCATCTTCACTACTAAGACTACTTTCTCCCGATTCTTGGTCCTCATTTCCCAAGTTCATATACTTTTCATCTTACACTATCATTTCAAATTCTTCTGGTTTCTCTTGTTCCTGTTCTACATTTTCTTCTATATTACAATTTATTTCTGATAATTTATGTATTTTTTTCTTTTTCATTTTCTGGCATACCAGCAGTTTTCATTTCCCTTTTCTTTCCTTTTACTGAGTCATCTTGTATTTTCTTGGTGTTCTTATTCCTATTTTTCTTATTTCTTCTACCATTTTAGTTGTTAATTCTAACTCATTTTCAACTATGTTTAATGCTTTCCCTTTTATTAATTCAATTTCTTCATAAGATGGTAGTGTAGCCTTCGTTTTTCTTTGTTCCTGGCTCTTTCTGTCTTTTACATAATTCAGAATTGCTTGTTTTTAGATGTTTAAGCATGTGACTCTTTAAGACTCCTTTCCGATTACACTCGTAGATACATTCAGAACATTTAAATAATTTTATATTTTGATGCCTAAGCATGTGTCTCTTTAAGTCTCCTTTCTGATTACACTCATAGCCACACTCAGAACATTTAAATAATTTTATATTTTGATGTGTAAGCATGTGTAATCTTAAGCTTTTTTTTTCATTACACTTATAGTCACACTTAGAACATTTAAATAATTTTATATTTTGATGCTTAAGCATGTGTGTCTTTAAGTCTCCTTTCCGATTACACTCATAGCCACACTCAGAACATTTAAATAATTTTATATTTTGATGCGTAAGCATGTGTAATCTTAAACTTCTTTTCTCATTACATTCATAGTCACACTCAGAACATCTAAATAATTTTATACTTTGATGCGAAAGCATGTGTGTCTTTAAGTTTCCTTTTCGATTACACTCAAAGCCACACTCAGAACATTTAAATAATTTTATATTTTGATGTTTAAGCATGTGTGTCTTTAAGTTTCCTTTTCGATTACACTCAAAGCCACACTCAGAACATTTAAATAATTTTATATTTTGATGTTTAAGCATGTGTAATCTTAAGCTTCTTTTCTCATTACACTCATAGTCACACTCAGAACATTTAAATAATTTTATATTTTGATGCATAAGCATGTGTCTCTTTAAGTCTCCTTTCCGATTACACTCGTAGATACACTCTGAACATTTAAATAATTTTATATTTTGATGCGTAAGCATGTGTGTCTTTAAGTCTTCTCTCCGCTTACACTCGTAGATACACTCTGAACATTTAAATAATTTTATATTTTGATGTTTAGGCATGTGTCTCTTTATGTCTCCTTTCCGATTACACTCGTAGATACATTCAGAACATTTAAATAATTTTATATTTTGATGCGTAAACATGTGTGTCTTTAAGTCTTCCTTCCGCTTACACTCGTAGACACACTCTGAACATTTAAATAATTTTATATTTTGATGCGTAAGCATGTGTATTTTTAAGTTTCCTTTATGATTACACTCATAGCCACAATCAGAACATTTAAATAATTTTATATTTTGATGCGTAAGCATGTGGCTCATTAAGCCTCCTTTCCGCTTACACTCATAGTCACACTCAGAACATTTAAATAATTTTAAATTGCTGTGAGTTAGCAGATGAGAGCTTAGGTTTTGTTTACTATTACCTTCATAATTACAATGGTCACATTTAAACTTTCTTTTATGAATATCCAGATGACTTTTCAACTCTTCATTACTTTTAAAATTTAAATTACAATATTTGCAACAGAGGTTCTCACAATTATTTTTCTTAATACTTTTTTCACACATTATTGACGTTTGAGGTAATCTTTTGAAAGTCCTTTTCACTTTGGAACCTTTTTCTCCTTGACCAGCATCGCTAATGGGGGTCTGTTCGAACCAAAAATAAAAATAAAATTATATAAATGTAAAAGAAAATTACAATAATTTCTTACAATTCTTAAATAAAAATAAAAAATTAAAATGTTTTTTAGAGTTGAATAAATTTCACCATTCCCCAACAGATGAATATCAACATTTATGAGTGTGAGAAAAAAGAACAAACATTTCTGTCTCAACATTTATTCACTTAATTTACATTCAGATTCAAAAAAAATTTTTATTAAAATTTATATGCATATATATATTATATATATATATATATATATATATAAAGATATGTATATATATATTATATATACTATATATATATATATATATATATATTATTAATATATATATATATATATATATATATATATATTTAGCGTAGGAAGGTGGTTGGCTGCCAATTTGAAATCGTTGAATGGAATGTAAAAGGAACTAAGTCTTGGAGTGCGCTAGGTCTTGCATGAGGGTATGTTGTTACCATGTGTTTTGTATAGTAGCGAGGGACTATGGTCTTTAATAAGAATATAGATCTAAAGTTCAATGTGTTCAGATGGACAATCTTAGGGGCGTTGTTTAGGTGTTGAGAAGAATTGATAATCTCTCTC
>JABUQX010045537.1:32500-52031 GCA_015478945.1 Trachelipus rathkii | reverse complement strand
ATATATATACATATAGTGAATATGTAACATTATTACTTAATATTATTTAAGATAAAATCATAATTCAACACAAATTTCACTATATTTCACTATCAATCACTACTAATTTTATTTTAATATTAATATTGATTACCATCATTATTATTACATATCACTACTATCATCATCCATCACCATTCACTATCACATACACTACTATTATTATTACATCACCATTATTATTATTATTACATTATCATCACTATCATTATCATCATTTATCATTTATCATTTATTATCATTATTATTTTATCATTATTATTATCACCATCACCATTATTATTATTATTATCATCATTATTACTACCATTATCATTATTATTATTATTATATTACACACACACAAAAAAACACTATAATTCACTATTATTAGTCACTATTCACTATACTTTTTATCATCATTGATAATATTTACCACTATTCACTATTATCACTACAACTACTATCAATAATATCACATATATATAAAATATCTCATTTGATCAATATATTATATATTTTGCCTTGTCCAACATTGCACGGGAAGTAAAGGTTGACTTCCTTGGTTTTCTTCTTTTTTTTTTTTTTATTTGGACAAAGATCAGAAGCGTCGAAAAATCAATTTCTAGAAGTAGTTCAAGGAGATTTTATTCATCATATGATCAGATGACCAAGTAGATTCTAAAATTTCTAAAAAAGAGCAAATATCGAATATAACGTCGCTCCACACCCAATTATTATTTATTTATTAATTTATAAAATCGTAAATTATTTTTCGCGTTTTTCTTCTTAAAAAATTTTGAATTCCTTGAACTAGCAGTTCTAGCATTCCAATCTCTCAATAGTGACAGCAACACTCTCCGGCAAATGCACCAGGGGAAGATGTAGATACAGATCCCATAAAGAAGCTCTGCTGACCCTTCAATTTTCTTGTCCATTCCTTTCCAATCTCTTCTCTTTCCTTCTCTTTCCAATCCATCTTGCTTCGACGACTTCCAGATTAATATATAAAGGTGAATAAATAGGTGAATAAACTTTAAGTAACCGAAAGAAAAGGAACCAACGTTTACAGAAGGTAAAAAATTCTTTGAAGTTTTTTTTTACTGATTAACGTATACTATAAATACATATTTTTAATAAAAATAATTATGTACAGTATATATAGTTTTTGCTTTTGATAGTTATAATTATGTATATATAGTTTTTGCTTTTGGTAGTAGTTGGTGTATATAGGTATTAGCATTTACTTTAAGATATTGACAAGCCTTATTTTGCAGTGTGGGTTTTGAATGTTGCATGTATTAGGGTAGAATGATTGTCTAACGGATGGTATTAGCAGCATTGCAAAGATGCTGTATTTGGTTTTTAATCAATCAGTTAATATTTGCAGCAGTTGTAGATGGCTACCATTCATCCTTTAAATCTGTTAATAGTTTTGTTGCTCATAGTTCTGTCTTGTCCCCGACTCATTTTGTTTTCTTTTTTTTTTTTTTACTTTTCATTAATGACCTTCTCTCTATCACTTTCATCTCCAATTCACTACTATGCCAATTACTCTACCCTTCATTTCTTTTTCCAATTTGGGAGTCGACCCTCCGACAGCAATTAATGCATTACCAGGGATTTACTGGGGCAGCTGGACCTCTATTTACATGGATCTTCTGATTGGGGACAAAGGGAAAACATGGGTAATTTTCATTGCCTCATAAACAATTTTATCTATCTACTCGATATAATCTTCCACATAATTATAATACCTTTAAAAATGCAACTCAAACCTTCCTTTGTTCTTAATATTCTTATTGTTCTCTTTTCTTGTAACCTTAATTATAAGGATCACATTACTTCTCCTTTCTTTCTAAACAAGTATAAAAATTTTGAAACGCTGAGACTTCGACTTCATCTCACTATCCCATTTGGATTGCTCTGTATAGGACGTATGTTCATCTTTGCTCACTGCGAATGCCTCACTTATGGATGTTTCATGGGGGTACTGTTTTCTCCTTTAATAAGATGCAGTTTGAAACTTTTTGACTTGTTATTTTTTCCTCTCACTAACATTCCAAGTCTTTTAAGCTGCTCCAATTGTGTGCATTTCATTCTCCTTATGAATCACTATTACAATGTACACTGCTCTTTCTGAACTTTCTAGTTTAAGAGTACCTCCTCTTTGGAGAGATCGTACAACTAATAATTACCACACAGTCTCATCCTCCTTCCATTCCTCGTGACCCAGAACGTAACTGCTATTGTGAAATCTTTCTGTACTTTAATGGTTAAATTCTGGAACACACTTCCTCACCTATTTTCCAACTTTCCTTAACTTCGTACACTTCTTCAAGTGCCGCGTATCAGGAAATGTATTGACTGATTCTGGTTCTTCCAGCTCTGGTGGAATTTGGTAGGCCTCCAGCCTTTGCCCCCATCAGAGCTGTATATATTTATATAAGAAAAATAAATAAAAATACGCTTTTATATTATGTATTTGTATCTGTAAACCTATTATATATATATATATATATATATATAATAATTATATATAGATATTAATATATATAATTATATATATTAATTTTTTGGCTTAGTGCTCTATTTTATTAACAGTTAGTGGTTTCCTCATTTTCAGATTAAAGTTTTATTAGGACATACCAAAACTACATTTAAGTTAAATACAGAACATGTTCTTTAGCAGATGAATTGTTAAATGAATTTCGAAGATGGAGAGAAGATGATCTAAACATAATTAAGAATTTCAGGTTAAGAAGAAAATATAGATATTAAAGAAGAAATACCAGTGACATAAATGATCGAATATTTAAACCTTTACGTTAGGAACCAAACCAAAATTAGCTCTGTTAGACAAGTTGCTAAGTTATGGGATTCTCCCAAATTAAACAATTAAAAACAAATTGATTAGCTTTGCATCTTCGCTAAGATCGGCAGAAGAATGGTGAAAGTCCTGTGAAAATGATCCAGAGTTACAGAAATAGTAGAGGGCTAATAATTATCTATTTGATATTGACAAGGAAGTTGAAATTATTCACAGTTTTGTTCAAGAAAATATGCTAAAAAGATTCCTGAACTAGAGTCATTAGTGGTTGATCGCTTAGAATATGTTGAATGCCTGTTAAAAGAATTGGGGAATTGATGTGGACAAATTATCAAGTGAATTTCTATCTCAATACTCACTCAAGCTTACCATAATGGTTGTTAGTGTTACTGCTTCATACAAATCTCAGGCACATTGCTCACAAGGCTGGAATTAGAGCTATTGAAGAAGCCTGTGATTATGGCGCATGAAATCAATGCTTTTAAGTTAAAAATATTTGAATATGTTGAAAGCAGAATGAACTTCATTGCACCAAATCTTTCAGCTGTAGTTGGAGCATCAACTGCTGCCAAGTTAATGGGGAAGCAGCAGGTGGACTTACAAAATTTAGCAAAGATAGCCATCAGATAATGTAATGTGATTAGGAAAAACAAAGAGAGAAACACAAATTGTTGTATCTCAGAGTTCCATGCTTCGCCCATACTGCTCATTTATATATTGTAGTTAATTCATGAGACTCCTCCAGATCTAAGTATGAGCGGCAAGACTTGGTTCTGCCAAAGCCACTTTAGCAGCTCGTGTTGATAGTATGCATGGTAGCCCTGATGGTTCACAAGGTGAGGCTTTCAGAGAAGATGTTGAGAAGAAACTGGATAAATTGCAGGAGCCACCGCCTGTTAAAGGAATTAAACCTCTTCCAGTCCCAATAGATCTCCTGTAAAAAACGAGGTGGGAAGAAGAAGTACGCAAATGAAAGAAAGAATGCATATATGATTTGAGAAAGGCCCAAAACAGGTTAATTTCTTATTTTAAGTTATTTTCATATATTTATAGTATATATATAATTATTATATAATATTAAATATATTATTATATATAATATATTATATTATATTAATATATATATATATTATAATATATATATTATATATATATATATTATATATATATATATATATATTATATATATATATATATATATATTATAATATATACATTATTTATATATATATGATATATAATATTAATATATTATTATAATATAAATAATTAAATATAAAATATATATATATATAAATATATACGTATATATATATATATATATATATATATATATATATAATAATATATATATTATATATATATATATAATATATATATATATATATATATATATATATATATATATCATATATAATATATATAATATATATATAAATATAATAATATATATATATAATATATATTATATTATACCTATAATATTATGACAAATAACTTTAAAATAAGAATTACCCTGTTTGGCTTTTTCTCAAATCAGTTTATTTCCATTCTTTCTTTGATTTGCAGTACTCTTCTTCCACCTCGTTTATTACCAGGTAGGTATCTATTGGGCTGGGAAGAAGAGTACGCAAAAATGAAAGAAAGAATGGCATAACTTGATTTGAGAAAGCCCAAAACAGGTGAATTCTTATTTTAAGTTTATTTTGTCATAATTTATAGGTCCCCTATAAGACATTTTACCTATGTTTTGAGGTTGTGCAGAGTTTGTATAATTATTATATATATATATTATATATATATATATGATATATATTATATATTATATATATATATATATATATATATATATATATAGATATATTATATTATTATATATTATTATTATATATATATACGGTATATAATATTATATATATATATTATATATATATAAATATTATATATATATATATATATATTATATATACCGTATATTATATTATATATATATATTTATATCTGAATCATTTTATAGAAATGTTCTTATATATTTGTTATATAATAATATATAATATATTATATATTTTTTTATAAATTTATATATATAGCTATATTTTTAATATAAAAAAATCTTTATATTATATATTATATTATAATTAATATATTATAATATATATATATATATATATAATATATATATAATATATTATATATATTATATAATAAAACAATGTGTTACTTCCAGTTATTTATATATTTACGGTATATAAATAAATAAAAGTATATATATATAAATATATATATATATATATATATATATATATTATATATATATATATATATAATATATATATATATATTATATATATAATATATATATATAATATATATATATATATATATATTTATATATATATATATATATATATATATATATATATATATACCGTCAACCGGGGTAATTTCAGAACTCCGGGGCAATTTCAGAATTTTTAGTTTTTATTGTTTTACAAAAAAACTAAAAGTTTTAAAAAAAAAATTTTTAATAAAGTTGTAACAGACTAACAGGTGCAGTGAAGTTGCAAAAAAAATTTTTTAAAAAAATATATAAAATAACCGAGATTAAAAGAATTTCCTTTAAAAAAATTTTTGTTTTAAATTTGGTAATTTTTGATTTATAAGGTCTGTGTACGAAAAAATAAAGAAAAATTGTCAAATTTGATCACTTTTTGATAGTACAGGTTTTAAGCTATGTATACATATAAAGATGACAAGCGATAGCACAGTTTTCATAAAAAGTTACTTTGAATATTGAAAAACGCCCGGGGGCAATTTCAGATTTCCATTCTATTTCCCCCCACCCCCCTCACCCTGACGGGGGCAATGACTCAGTACAAGAGAATCGGACTCGGAGGCATGCGGAAACCCATATAAAACATACCGACGACAACCAAAAACATAAAAAGAGCTAAAATGTAAGGGTGCCAGATTAACAAAAAAATCAGCTAAATCTGCAATGCAGCTAATTTATCATTTTTACTTACTACTAACACGTTAGGGAAGCCATTTAAGCTAGTGTCAACCAAAAATTGGTAAAATTTATATTTTTTTTTTAGGTTTTTCTGAAATTGACCAAAAAAAAAATTTTCCTTCTTTTTTAGGAAATTTCTGGAAATTGTTCATATTTCCATTTTGAATTTCTTTACAATAAATGACTACAATATGCGTTTATCTCAGAGTTGGAAATAGAGCTAATTTCTCTAAGTGTTATAGTTTTTAAGTTACAGTTACTTAAAAACCAAAAAGAGGCCGAAAAATTCAAAAAGTGGGCCTTTTGAAGGTAATATCTATATATATATATATATATATATATATATACCGTCAACCGGGGCAATTTCAGAATTTTTCGGCCTCTTTTTGGTTTTTAAGTAACTGTAACTTAAAAACTATAACACTTAGAGAAATTAGTTCTATTTCCAATAATAAAATATAGGCATTTGGCAATCATTTAATGTAAAGAAATTCAAAAAATACAAATAATAACTATTTTTAAAAAATGTCTAAATTTTAAAGGAAAAAAAGAAAAATTTTTTTTTTTGGGGCAATTTCAGAAAACCTAAAAAAAAATATAAATTTTACCCATTTTTGGTTGACACTAGCGTAAATGAGCTTCCCTAACGTGTTAGTAGTAAGAATGATATAAATTAGCTGCATTGCCAGATTTAGCTGATTTTTTTTAAATCTGGCACCCTTAGCAATTTAGCTACTTTTTATTTTGTTGTGTCGGGTATGTTTATATGGCGGTTTCGTGCCTCCGAGCGATTTTCGTGGTTACTGAGTTTCAATTGGCCACCCCAGTTCAAGGGTGAGGGGGGTGGCGGGGGAAATAGAATGGAATCTGAAATTGCCCCGGGTTTTTAAATGTTAAATAACTTTTTAATGAAAAAGTGCTATCGCCTATGTATTTAATATGTATACATAGCTTAAAACCTTGTAACTTATCAAATAGTAAGTGATCAAATTTTACAATTTTTTTTTTTTTGTACACAGACCTTATAAATCAAAATTACAAATTTTAAAAAAAAAATTTTTTAAAGAAAAAATTTTTAAAAAATAGGTATTTATATATTCTTTTAGCGCACTGTTATATTTTGTGGACGTGTACCTGTTAGTTTCCTTTCAATTTTTATTAAAATTTTTTTTGTAGCACTGTCTTACTTTTTTTGGTAAAACGAATAAAAAAAACTAAAAATCGAAAATTTGCCCCGGAAGTTCTGAGATACCCGGTTGACGTAATATTATATATAATAAATATAGTATATATATATAATATATATATATATATATATATATTATATATATATATATAATATATTATATATTATATATATATATATATATATATATATATATATATATATATATTATATATATATATATTTATATTATATATATATCTATATAATAATAATAATTCCGTTATATAATATAATATATATATTATATATATATATATTATATAATAATATATATATATATATATATATATATATATATATATTATATATATATTTATTTTACATATATATATATATATATATATATATATATATATATATATAATATATATATATATATATATACCCTATAAATATATGACAAAATAACTTAAAATAAGAATTACCTGTTTTGGGCTTTTCTCAAATCAGTTATTTTGCCATTTCTTTCTTTCATTTTGCGTTACTTCTTCTCCACCTCGTTTTTTTACCAGAAGTATCTATTTGGGACTGGAAAGAGGTTTAATTCCGTTAAAGGCGGTGCTCCTGCCAATTTATTCCAGTTTCTTTCAACCATCTTCTCTGAAAGCCATCACCTTGTTGAACACATTTCAGGGCTACGCATGCATTACTATCAACGAGCTGCTAAAGTGGCTTTGGCAGACACAAGTTCTTTGCCCCTTTCATCTTAAGATCTGCGAGGAGTTTTCAGAAATTACACTACAATAATAATGAAGCCAGTATGGGGAAGCAGGAACTCTGAGAAAACAATTTGTGTTTCCTTCTGTTTCTATCAACATTACATTATCTGATTGGCAATCTTTGCTAAATTTGTAAGTCCACCTGCTGCTCCCATTAACTTGGCAGCAGTTGATGCTCCAACTACAGCTGAAAGATTTGGTGCAATGAGTTCATTCTGCTTTCAACAGATTTCAAATATTTTTAACTTAAAGCATTGATTCATGCGCCAATATCACAGCTTCTTCAATAGCTTCTAATTCACTCTTGGTGGCAATGTTGCCCTGAGTTGTAGAAAGCAGTAACACTAACAACCCATTATGTAGCTGAGTGAGTATTGAGATAGAAATTCACTGATTTAATTTTGTCAACATCATTCCCCATCTAACAGCATTCAAATATTCTAGGGATCAACACTAATGACTCTATTCAGGAAATCTTTTAGCCATATTTTTCTTTGACAAATGTGAATAATTTCAATTTCATTGTCAATACCAATAGATATATTATTAGCCTCTACTATTAATCTGTACTCTGGATCATTTTCAACAGGACTTTCAATTCTTCTGCATTTAGCGAAGATGCAAAGCTATCAATGTTGGTTTTAATATTGTTTTAATTTGGGAAGAATCCCAATAAACTTAGCAACTTGTCTAACAGAAGCTTAATTTTGGTTTTGGTTCAGGTAAAGGGATTTTAAATATTCCATCATTTATGTCCACTGGTTCTTCTTTAATATCATTTTCTTCTTTAACCTGAATATCCTTAATATGTAGATCATCTTCTTCTCCATCTTCGAAATCATTTAAATTCATCTGCTAAAGGACAGTTTCTGTATTACTTAAATGTATGTTTTGTATGCTATAAAACTTATCTGAAAATGGAAACCATACTGTATTAATAAAAATAGAGCATACATCAAAAAATATATAATATATATATATATATATATATATATATATATATTATATATATATATATATATATATAATATATATATATATATATATATATATATATATATAATATAAATATATATATATATATATATAATATATATATACACTCTGATGGGAAAAGGCTGGAGGCCTACCAAATTCCACCAGAGCTGGGAAGAACCAGAATCCAAGTCAAACATTCCCTGATACGCAGCATTTGAAAGTGTACAAATTAAAGAAAGTTGGAAAAATAGATGAAGGAAGTGTGTTCCAGATTTAACCAGTTAAGTACATGAAAGATTCTCACATGCAGTTACGTCTGGGTCAGAGGAATGGAAGGAGGATGAGACTGTGTGGAATATTAGTTGTACGCTACTCAAAAGAGGAGGTACTTTACTAGAAAGTTCAGAAGAGCAGTGTACATTGTAATAGTGATATCATAAGGAGAATGATGCAACAATTGGACAGCTTAAAAGACATTGGAATGTTAGTGAGAGAAAAAAAGTAACAAGTCAAAAAGTTCAAAACTGCATCTTATTAAGGAGAACAGTATGCATGAAACACCCGATAAGTGATGCATACTCCATACAAAGATGAACAATACCCCTATACAGAGCAACCAAATGGGATAGTGAGATGAAGTTCGAAGATGCCTCAGAACACCCAACCTCTTAAAAGCTTGTTTAGAAAGAAAGGAGAAGTAATGTGATCCTTATAATTAAGGTTACAAGATAAGAGGAAACAATAAGATAATATTAAGAAAAAGGTTTGAGTTGCATTTTTAAAGGTATTATAATTATGTGGAAGATTATATCGAGTAGATAGATAAAATTGTTTATGAGGCAATGAAAATTACCATGTTTTCTTTGTCCCAATCAGAGATCCATGTAAGATTAGAGGTCAGCTGCTCCAAGGTAAAAATCCTGGTATGCATTAATTGCTGCTCGGAGGGTCGACTCCCAAATTGGAAAAAGAAATGAAGGGTAGAGTAATTGGCATAGTAGTGAATTGGAGATGAAAGTGATAGAGAGAAGGTCATTAATGAAAAATAAAAAAAAAAAAAAGAAAACAAATGAGTCGGGACAAGACAGAACTATGAGCAACAAAAACTATTACAGAATTTAAAGGATGAATTGCGTAGCAATCACCAGACTGCTGCAAATATTTAACTGATTGATTAAAAACCCAAATACGCATCTTTTGCAATGCTGCTATACCATCAAGTTTAGACAATCATCTACCCTGAATACAGAAACATTCAAAACCACACTGCAAAATAATGCTTGTCATATCTTAAGTAAATGCTAAATTACCTATAGACCCAACTACTACCAAAAGCAAAAACTAAAGCTAAGCACCAACTACTATCAAAAGCAAAACTATAGCTAATTTATTAATTATTTTTATTAAAATATGTATTTATAAGTATACGCTAATCAGTAAAAAAAACTTCAAAGAATTTTTTATTACATTTCTGTAATAAAGTTTATAGTTTTCATCAATAGTTACTTTAAAGTTTATTCACCTATTTATTCAGCCTTTATATAAATCTGGAAGTCGTCGAAGCAAGATGGCATTGAAAGAGAAGGAAGAGAGAGAGAAAAAAGGAAGACAAAAAATTGAAGGAGTCAGCAAGAGCTTCTTTATTGGGATCTGTCTCCATCTTCCCCTGGTGCTTTTGCCGGAGAGTGTTGCTGTCACTTTTGAGAGATTGGAATGCTAGAACTGTTAGTTCAAGGAATTCAAAATTTTTTAAGAAGAAAAACGCGAAAAATAATTTACGATTTTATAAATTTACTTTTGGATTTTAATTAGTAGAGATTTAAATTAATAAATAAATAATAATTGGGTGTGGAGCGACGTTATATTCGATATTTGCTCTTTTTTAGAAATTTTAGAATCTACTTGGTCATCTGATCATATGATGAATAAAATCTCCTTGAACTACTTCTAGAAATTGATTTTCGACGCTTCTTGATCTTTGTCCAAAGAAGAAAACCACCTCAACTGTCAACCTTTACTTCCCGTGCAATGTTGGACAAGGCAAAATATATAATATTGATCATAATGATGATTTTATATATATAGTGATAATAATGATAAGTAGCTTGTAGTGATAATAAGTGATGCTGGTATATTGAAGTCAATGATGAAAAAAGTATTAGTGAATAGTTGACTAATAATTAGTGAATTATAGTGTTTTTTTGTGTAACACTCCAATATTGTGTTGTAATATAATAATAATAATAATGATAATGGTAGTAATAATGATGATAATAATAATAATAATGGTGATGGTGATAATAATAATGATAATAATAATAATGATAATAATGATAATGATGATAATGATAGTGATGATAATGATAATAATAATAATAATGGTGATGGTAATAATAATGGTAGTGATGATGATAGTAATGGTGATGATGATGATAGTAGTGATAGTAATAATGAAATGATATAATAATATAAATTAAAATAAAATTAAGTAGTGTTTGATAGTGAAATTTATTGAATTTGTGTTTCAATAGCTTATTTAATTTCAGCTAATAATAAAGAAATAATGTTCTATATTACTACATATATATATATGTGTTATTTATTATGATTTGATGTGTGTATGTATATATAGGTAGTATATATATTGTTTGTATTTATATTATTTATAAAAAAAGCCCCGGTAGCTCAGTGGTAGTAGAAGCACTCGCCAAACTAAGCGAGGGTCCCAGGTTCGCAACTGGCGGGCGGGAGAATGTGAGCTATTCTCTCCTTGGGCTTGGCTCCGTCTTGCTCGGACGTTAATTGAGTACACCCCCTCCTAGATTAGGGCTCTGCCCGTGAGTGGTGGTGTTTATCTTCTGAAAAAAAAAAATAAATAAAAAAAAAAAACCTCAGTTTATTCATATTGGTAACAATTACCAAAATATTTTTTTTTAGTATATAGCTATATATAAGAAAATCCTATGGAATTTTTAACAAATTTGAGTCTAACTTTTTTCCTAAAGAGAGGATGATTTTTACTTTTCACTTTTCTTTCATTAATTATTTTTCTGGAGAGTATATCTGTGAATCTCCTCATAAAAAATCACTACTCTGTCTACTATTACCAGAAATACTCTTTTAAAAAACAAAATATTGAAGGAATTAGTGAAAACTGAAAATGAAAATATGTGTCGCTCTCTTAGGAAAAAAGTTACAGCCTCTCAAAGCTGTTAAAACAGACTTTGTATGTTTTCAGACTCTGTAAGTTATGTTCATTCTCTGAATTTTTACATCTCTTTAATACTCATTCATCAGTACGGTCATCATTCCGACTTCTAAACAATCCTACTTTAATGGTGACAGAAATTGATTAAAAATATAAGCTATAGGACCTAATACGTTTACGACTCCTGTCAGTTTTTTTTTTAACTAACGGAATACAAGGGTAACTGCAAAGATGGCAGCAGGTCGGCGTCTCTCAGGCCTTCCGGGGAATGACCGGTATAGGACTATTACCCCACGGGGAGGGTATTTGGGTGCTCGCAGGTTCCTCCGCCCCCCCCCCCTCTGTCCCCATTATTTTTTCTATTTTTACATTTTTGTATAAGCTTTATATGCTGATTCCAAATATGTAATTAATTTTTCTTAAGTGTCGTACTTTTTCGAGATATTTCATTTTTTATTTTTTTTTTTCTATATAAATGATTTTTTAAAAATTATTTAAAATATTTCAAACTTTTGAATCAGTCCTCACCAACTTAAATTCGATTTAAATGTCATAAAATGCAAATATGTTAAAAAAAAAAAAAATTTCAAAACTGAGTCGTAAAAAATTACAAGGGCCGTTAAACTCCTATAGGGACTTTTCATAATTGATCATCCAGGTTAGGTCTCATTTCATGTCCCTCTAAGTCAGGTTATAAGTTTTTGTTAGGTATACACAAGAAATCTATGTGAGAATTAAATCCGGTAAAGGTATATAGCACAGGACTCTACATATTTTCTGAAAAAATTCTAAGTCCAAAATTAATATATCGATATCTATAATATTTCTATAATATAATAATAATAATAATAATTAATATATAATAATAAAATTACAATAATAATATAATATATAATAATATATTATATAATAATAATAATATTATATAATAATAATATAATATATAATATAATAGTAATACATCAACCTATATATACATATCAAAATATTGATTTGGACTTAGAATTTTTTCAGAAAATATGTGGAGTCCTGTGATATACCTTTACCCAATTAATAAATCTTATCATAATCTGAACTAGGATGGCCCTAAAACAGCACAAGGCCCACTAATTTTTTTTATAAGTCTATGGAAAAATTTTAAACTTGAGAGGCTGTAACTTTTTTTCCTAAAGAGACTTGACGATTTTTCGTTTTCACTATTCTTCATTTGATTTGTAATAGTCGTTTAAGGTAATGTGTCAGATATCGATATTTTAGAAAAGATAATCGATTTTATAATATCCCACCATGCAACGTTGCCAAGTGTTCCCTTAAAATAATTTAGTATTGGAATGGTTGGTAATGATTTTTTATTTTAGGTAAAGAAAAATTAAAAATTTGATTTGCTATAAAAAGAACTTACTTTTTTTTAGCTTTTGGGCTTCAAATTGATTTAATTTCAAATTCATTTTATTTATTTTTTAGTTTATTTCGACGTAAATATTTATTATATAATTTTCCTAGTGTTGTAATATATATATATTATATAAATATATAACTATATGAAAGAAAAATTTTTTAATATAATATATATATATATATATATATATATATATAATATATATATATATATATATAATATATATTATATATATTATTATATATATATATTGGGCAAAACTTTTTTATTGCTTCACAGTATATAAAAGAGAACGCAGGTCCTACAATAAAAAAAATTTTTTTTTTGGAATAAGCGAAAAATTTTAAGGTTGGGTTTTAATTTTTTTTTTTTTTTTTTTTTTTTTTTGGCTTATTCATCGAAAATATTTTTGAAAATATTTTTCCCCCATTTAGGGGCTCGAGCCGACGGGAAGAGGGGACGTTTCATACCCCGGAGGGATGGTCGGAGGACCCGCGACACCCAAAGACAAAAGAGCGGGGCCGTTTCATACCCCGGAGGGGGGATTAGTCCCCCCCGTCTGTCCACCGGGAGGCCGAGAAGACCCCGACTCCTGCCATCTTGCGGTTTCCTATGGTTTTCCTTTAGTTAAAAAAAAAAGGAATAATTTTTACTTCCAAAACACTTTGGTATTACTTACTAAAGGAATACCATAGGTAAACCGCAAAGATGGCAGGATTCGGGGTCTTTCTGCCTCCCGGTGGACGACGGGGGGGGCGAATCCCCCCCTCCGGGGATGGTCTCCGGACCCCCGCTCTTTGGATTTTGGTGTTGCGGGGGTTCCTCCGACCATCCCCTCCGGGTATGAAACGATCCCCCCTCTGTCCCTCCGTCGGCTCGAGCCCCTAAAATTGGGGGGAATAATTTTTAAAATATTTTCGATGATAAGCCAAAAAAAAAAAAAAAAAAAAAAAAAAAAGTTAATCCCTCCTTAGAATTTTCCGCTGATTTCCAAATTATATTATTGTTTACTTGTAGGAGCTGCCGGCCCTAGTTACATACCTGTGAGCATTAAAAAAATCCGACCAATATAATATAGTATAATATATATATATATATATATTATATATATATATATATATATATATATATATATATATATATATATATATATATAGATATATATATATATATATATATATATAATATATTATATATATATAATCTCTATTGGGCTGTGAATATATATATATATATATATTATTATATATATATATATATAATATATAATATAATTATATTATATTTATATTATATTATATATATATATATATTCCCCTACTGTGGCTAGTGATAATATATATATAATATATATATATATATATATAATATATATAATATATTATATATATAATATATATATATATATATATATATATTATATATATATAGTATATATATTATTTAAATGTTTGAATTTTATTAAATTTTTCATAAATTTTATTTTAAATAACACATTTTAGTTAATATATACGTAACTATATAAACAAATATTTCTTTTTTGAAAAATTATTTAATGTAAATTTTGCCAAAGCCAGTGCCACTCTTACGTGTTTGAACAAACCATATTTTATATATGGGTAACAACAATATCCAATATAACTTACGATTTTCGGAAAAAACAATCGATATATGATAACATTACCCCAAACCGTTTACATTATTTTTTTAGAGTATACCCTGTGAATTAAAAAAAAAAAAAAAAAAAATTTATATATATACGAAAATCCTATGGGGTTTTTAACAACTTTGAGGCTGTAACTTTTTTTCCTAAGGGGAGCGACGATTTTCGTTTTCACTATTCTTCATTATTATTTTTTTAGAGTAGGCTATATCCTGTGATTTTCATAAAAATCGGGGGTGACAACCCTCTGGGTAACAATTATCACCACTTAATTTTTCTTTTTTTCTGTTTATTCCAACAGCACAACAGCTGATTCCAATTGTTTGTAAACAAAAGTAAACTCGCAAGAAATCGCTATCATTTTTGCATAAACTCATCCTACAACTGCGTAAGCACAAATGGCAAAAACGAAAACCATAGTGTATTAAAATATCTTTGCGAAAACGGTATATCATAGTGTATTAATATAATATAGTGAGGTAGCTTCTGTGGGAATAATTATTAACAGTTCCTCCAAATTCCCTGTCCCCCAAATTACGAAAAATTTATGTTACGACATCATTTAGTATATATATATATATATATATATATATATATACTTTTCCCAGATATATAATAGATATAATATATATATATATATATATAATACATATATATTTTAACCTATAATAGTAATATATTGAATTATATATATATATATATATATATATATATATATATATATATATATATATATATTATAAATATATTTTTTTTTTTATATATTAATATATATATATATATAATATTATATATTTATATTATATATAATAATATAATATATAAAATTATACATTATATATATATATATATATATTATATATATATATATATATATATATAATATATTATATATATATCATATATATATATTATATGTAAGAATATTATTCATTGAATTAAATCTTCCTATTTTCCTGTTAATTGCTTTTTATAAAACTAAGGGATTTAAAATGGTTACAAAAAATTTAAGAATATTTGTCACTCCGTGTTTTTTCACTAAGATTTAGAGACTTTTTGGTTTTGCAAATATATCCTTTTGGCAACGCCTAAAAGGCGTGTTTTTTGAACTTAAAACGAGGCACTTGAAAACTGAGAGTCAATTAAGTTAAATGTGAGCTGATATATCTCTTATATATTTTGTAGCATTATGCTACTTGTTGAAGTATATACATTGAGTAAAGTATTTTATTTATATTATTTAACATTAGTTCTAGTTAGGCCAAAGTATATTTTGCCTTATTAAAGATAGAGGAACGTTCTAAGAAAACTTATGTTAAGGTCTCTTTTTTTCCAAGCTGGTCCTAACCCTTTATATTCTGAATTAGCAGGACTAGCCGTTAGGTCTATTCTATCTTTTCTGTTTAACTCTTAACACTTCTCTAGCCTCTAAATCCTTATACCTTACTTTATGTTTTTGAACCAAGTACTCAGGATGGCATTCTATATGTAGGCCTAAACTAGTAACGCAACTACTTATACACTACCTTAAGCCTTATACTATACAAGGCAACCTCCAAGTTTTAATATTTGGAAATTTTGATTCAAACTATTGTTTTATGAATATATATGGTGAGTTATTTTTCTTTATTTTGCTAATATTTAAGCTTATAGGTTAGATTTAACTTAAATTTTAATAGGCGAACCCTCTTTACTGGAGTGAGCAGTTCACTCAACTGTTCTAATTTGCACTTTAGAAAGTTCTGTCAAGAACATTTCTTATATCTTTCCAAATATTAAAAAAGAAGACGGGTTGTCTATTTTAATTATTCCTATTAGCTTATGCTATTTGAATCTTATTACTCACCATATAGGTTATTAAATTTTCCTTGTTACTTGGAGAGCGTCGCTAAATTTGATTAAACTTGTAACGTAGTTGCTTAAAATTATAATTACATTGTTTTAAAATTATCGAGTTTGCAAATGAAATTAGTTTAGACTTTTAGTTACTCATTTATAAAAGATAAAATATCAGAGGAGAAATTTCTTTAAATAGTTAGATTAAACTGACAAAAATTGATTGTACTTTGTAGCATAATTTAAACTAGGCGATTTTAAGTGATAGTAATCCCGCTCTAGATTAAATACTTGATATCAAAGAGTGATTTACATAATTTATAATAATTTAGCATTATCACTTTGGCCTTATATAATAAAATCTATAGTGCAAGCGAAGAGTCTGTTCCCTCAATTAAAATTAATTTTGCAAAAAACCCTTCTAGCCTGAGATGCTCCATACATAAATCCTGTGCATTGTTAGATTAAATTATTTTCATTAAAGCTGAAACTTGGGGTTCCTATTTCTAGGTACTAAATTATACTTTGCTTAAGATTGAATCTCACATTGTTTGTTTGCCTAATAGGCTATTACTGACCTGCTTGGTATAGTTCTACTCTTTTTAGTGAGTACTGGGGCATTAATGCATCTCATTTGGTTTGAACCTTAAAGTAAATGGGAATAAAGTCTTGTACGCCAAAATTGTATGGGTTGAAAAAATAGCCGCATCCTGTAATAAGGGTTTTCTCCGAGGCCTGCATGTATTTTGGGATTGTCCCAGGCTGTCTTATGGGTGTGTGCACGCTTATAATAATTCCTTTTATATATTAAAGTTCTTTGATTAAACGAGCCCTTTCAAGATTTGGCAACTTTTCTGCTGAGCTGACGTATACGATAGGCCTACTTAATACCGGCTTATCTTATTTTGAAGACATTTAATTTAAAGTTTTACTAATATTTGTTATTGTTAGAATTACACTTTGTATTTAGGCCTAATAATAAATTTGTGCTGCGATTTTCTAAGAATCGGTAGTGGTACACTTCTGCTCTACTATTACCCATATTGTGCTTCTGCCTGAAACATTTTTAAATATTTTAAACATTGCTCTTATGCATTATTAGGCTTAAGTTCTTAAATTAATTGCATTAAATTAATGTGTGATAGGCTAATGCCATCATTCTTTGCTTTAATTTTATTAGGACTACTGTTGTCAGACAGTTTCCGCGTTAAAGATTTGTTTTAGGACTTCTATCTTTGGGTAGTGGTCTTCCTTTAAACATTCGTATCTATATTATTTGACCTGTTGGGTTTTTGGCCTTTGGCATGTTTAAAAAAAAAAGAAGAATGGGACAAATTTCTTTAATTTGCCTATTTTTATTTACGTTGTGTTTAAACATTTACCATAATTGGCTTTTGACTTTTTAACATTTACATGGCCTTACATATATATGTTTGGTCCTTCATTATTTGGCCTTTGGCTTTTAAACATTTACTTGACCATAGATATATATGTTTGGTCCTTCATTATTTGGCCTTTGGCTTTTAAACATTTACTTGACCTTAGATATATATGTTTGGTCCTTCATTATTTGGCCTTTGGCTTTTAAACATTTACTTGACCTTAGATATATATGTCTGGTCCTTCATTATTTGGCCTTTGGCTTTTAAACATTTACCTGATCTTAGATACATATGTTTGGTCCTTCATTATTTGGCTTTGGTTTTTAAATATTTACGATAATTTGCATGTTTTCCCCTTTATATCAGCTGTCATATTGGCCGTTTAACAGTTATTTGACATTACATACTTATATTTATATTTAGCCATCAGCTTGTTAAAAAAAAAAATTGTTTTATTTACGAATATTTGATTACACCTACTGGTGGTATTTTGAAATGGCTACTACATAGTCTGTGTAATTTACATTACATGTGTTTTTTTTTTAAACATTTTTTGCCTTATTGGTTTAAACTTTTACACTTATTTGGCATATTTTTGGAATAAAAATTCCTTTATAAATTTTACTTACGTACATTACATATGTTTTTTAAACATTGATAATTGGCCGTTGGCTTTTAAACGTCTACATTAACCTTTTGCATATGTGTAGTCCCTTTATATTTAGTCAGGGTCTTTTTTTAAAAAAACTTATTTGATATTACATATGTTTGTTTATATTTTTAGACATTGGCCATCATTGGCTTCCTTAAAAAAATAAAAATTCCTTGACCCATGGTCTGTTGCTATATATAAAGTATTTTTGAACCTTACCATTTAATTTTTTAATTCTGATTTAAACTGGTTGCACCACAATGCTAGTTTATTACTCCTATTTCTTTTTTATTGACTCTGGTTTACAACAATGTTTATTATATCACAAACATGGTTCAAAGATAAAATCTTACTTTGAAGTTTTACTTTGCTCTATTTATTTTGATTTACATACTAGTCCTTATGGACTGTTCAATTATATTTGAATAATTTATTCTGAATTTCCTTAGTGATTACCATATTATGAATATTTTGCCTATATTGTACAACATATGGCTTGATCTCTTGTTTAGTAACTACTTAATACTTTAATTTGGTCTCTTGCATATGAAGTTTATATTTGTTTACTAGAATATCTGGCATTCATGCTGGACTTATTTTTTGAT